>PVKN010029443.1:0-13007 GCA_004027915.1 Capromys pilorides
TTTTTATTTTATTACTTTTAATAAGAAATAACAATGTGACAGTTTCAAAACATGTTAGTAGTACATTTCCAATATTTGATACAATGCATCTTGTTGTCCTATTAGTTATACAGAGCACAGGGTGTAGACGTTATGATTTTTCAAATCATTATTAGTGTGAAAAAATTTTTTTCATTGAACTAAGAGAAAGTAGTTGTATACATAATCCAATATTCGATAATCGCAGTGGGTTATTGGTAAAACTGGCCATGTTGTGGGACCCCTGACTTTAAAAGGCACACTTGGAACTGGTTTTTCCTCTGGGGAGCCTGGCCCAGCCCTGTGGTGAAGACCACATGAGGAGCTGGCAAAGGCATGATATCTGTGCCACCAAGTCCATTAACCTCCGTTCCCATGGAGGCAGATTGTCACCACACCTCACTCTCCCGCTCGGTGGCTCAGTGCCATAGCCTCTCTTTCTCCTCAAAACTCTCCTGAAAACAGTGGGCCACTGAGCTTTTGTCATTTGACAGTGGGACACCTCTCAGTGTAGTTCTCTGGCACTTGCATCTCAGGAGGAAACTGTAACTTCCTGTTACCTAGTGGATGTCTCTCTTGTCTTCCAGATCCTAGAACAGTGCCTGCTATCGGGTAGGAACTCAATACATACATATGCAGGGTGAATTAAATGCACCGATGCCCTCAGCCAGCTCCCAAAGCTCCACTAGTAAGTCGCTACCCCCATGCCTTCTCTGCCTAACCTGCCTCTCCCTATTCCTTCTGCCATTCAAGGCCATCTTTCCTTCTTTCATTTGTTAGATTTTTGTCTCTTCCAAGCATTTCTTTCTGCCCACTTCTGAGCGGTCTGCACTCCTGGAGGCAGCTTCCCACCCTTCTGGGCTGTGTGAGCCCTCAGGGATTCTTTCCTGGACTGTTTCAGAATCCAGGAACTGCATTTGCTGGCTTCTATTGTCCCTAATGCGGCTACAGGAACGCCTTCCTGAAGCCACAAGCCTGAATATGTTGGAAAACGCATGCTTACTACTTGCTGCAACCAAGCCAAGACTGCTCTCCTCCAGCCAGGAGTCTCCTGGGCGCCTTCACTCTGGTCTCAGCCTGTCGCCCCACCCTCCCTTCTCTGCCTCCTCCTGCCCCGGCCCAGTCTTCCCAGAGTCTCTGCTTGTGATGCTTCTTGGGTTGCAGCTTCTTCTAACAAGGCCTGTGTGGGCCTTTTCTTGAACCTTTTGTTTGTCTAAGTGCTCTTATCAAAGGGAACTAGGTAATCACATAATTGAGACACTTCTCTCCCAGTGGAATACTTTGGAGGACAGAGCTAGTGTCATCAGGCTTGATTTCCTCAGAGTGCTCAGGACAGTATTTTACAATAATCTGTGTTACATTTGTACAAAGTTGAACTCTGTGTTGCACTCTACATATTGGATAGCTGGTATTGATTTTTGTCTTTGTCATCCAACAGTTTCTTCCAGGCCGACAGTATCTTGGACACATCATTGTTCTCCTTCCTCAAGCAAAAAAAAAAAATGGTTTGAAAGAAATAGGTTGATATAAAATGAAACTTAATTTAATTTTAAATAAAAACAGTGACTGCTGAGAGATAAAAATGTGAAAGGAGGGCTGATGAGATAGCTCAGTGGACTAAGCCCCTACTTAGGCAAGCGCAGGGACTGGGGTTTGTTCCCCTGCACCATATGCTGTGCTGGCCTCACTCTTGGGCTCACTGAGTTGGCTACTGAGACTAAGCGTGGTGGTGCACACTTGTAATCCCAGCACTGGGGAACTTGAAAACAGGAGGATCACTATGAGCCCAAGCTGTGTAGTCAGACCCTGTACCAAATACATTACAAAAAAAATGTGAAAGATTCTAATACATTTAGTTATGGAAAAATTCATTAGTTCAAGCACTACTTCTTTAATAAAGCAATTATATAAAATGGTAATATGTCACATTTCCTGTTTCAACTCAGCCATTGTATCTATGAAGGAGAGCCACAGAGCACTTTGGATGTGAATATGTATTATTCTGTATTTTCCAAACTGTTGTAGGTAGGTAGTTATAGGACTTAGTCATCAGATGATAGATTAAATCAGTATTTCAACTGAACTTTGGGACTTTATTTTCCTTTTGTGAAAGGGTCTTCTTAGAGTGTACAAGTAGTGCATACTGGAAATCCTGTTTCCTTTTTATTGTGATTTAAAAATGTACTGGAACGTGTTTTTCCCCATACTTTAAGATGATAGAGTAATTGAAGACTTCGAGTCTGGATTCAGAATGTATGAAACTCAGTGTATTTACAGGATGGGCTTAATAATATTTCTACTTCAGTAACTGAGATACTGCTTGTAAATGTCTTAGCAATATGCCTGAAAAAGTCATTTGAGGATAGATTTTGTAATACATTGTTCTTTTTTAAAAAATTCAGATTTGTACATGGGGAGAGGGTGTGTGTGTGTGTGTGTGTGTGTGTGTGTGTGTGTGTGCATGCCTGTGAGTAAATGTCTCATTGACTTTTCTGGTACCTTCTTGGTCATGAATGTAGTGGTAGGCAATAAGTGCCTAGAAAACTTCTGTGTCTCCCTAGCCTTAAAACCAGAGTGACAGTAAATCACTTGTTGACCTGAATAAGAATAGCTATAATTTAGATTTTCTGTGTGTTTTCATTTATTGAGGTCAGTGCATTTGTGTCGAACAACTCAAACCTGCAGGAAAATCAAGGGTAGCCTGGGCATTGCTCAATTATTCCTCCGATCGAATTTTAATTATCACCAGATGTGGAAGGAAGTGCTATTTTTATTATCCATTACTGTGCACTTGCTTACATATTTACCCTAGGGTGAGAGGTGTTTTATTAATTATTTTTGTTGGCAACCAAAATAGTATTTGGACTTCTGAATTGGAAGTTTCCAACCTTTTTAAATACTAATAACCATTATGAAAAATGAGCAGTGCTGTTTAGCAAGTGTGAACAAACCTTGGCAAGCTAGAGTAATTCATTGTTAAGATGAGGTCATTAGCTTTAACTTTCATTTAAAATGTCATTCCAGACCTATCGCTTACAAATTATTTTAAAAGCCAAATTAAAATTAATTTCTTGAATTTGACCCTTTAATCAATATGACTTGTTGACATGTGTTTGCATCACTTTGGGTGTATCATTCTCTCCTGATCAAAAGGTTAGCCTTGTTTAATCATGTGTTTGTGAACAGCCTTACAAAAGTATTAAAATTTCATAAATAAGACAAAAAGTTTCATTTTAGAAAGTGAACTAATGAAGTATGAGCCAATTTCATGATAACAGTAAATGAGAGCATGAAAAAAATTCAATTTATTTACAAAAATAGTTAGATACTAAAGGACTCCAGTTGAGGCCATAGACAGACTCAGGTGACCCTGCCTTATTTAGCAAGACTGATGAGTTCTGGTTGGTGTGTTTCTTCCTTTGCACCTGCCACTTTTCAGCCTTTTTTACATTCTGTCTAGAAGTTTGCAATGTCCGTGCTGTATATTTTTTCCTTTCTGACTTTTATGACTTCCCTCATAAAATGTATTGGTTGTCTGAGTCTCACAAATCCTAGACTACTTAATGCCTGTGGCTGCATCCATTATGCTAGCGTGTGTGTGTGTGTGTGTGTGTGTGTGTGTGCGCGCACACGCGCGCCTGTGCGCGCACACGCGTGCACGACCGTGTGTTTTTTAGACATCTGTGTAGATATCTTCTGAAATTTACAAAACCTTTATAATCAATCCCATAGGTTGACCTGAGCAGGGGCAGTGTTTGTTGCTGCTAATGACTCAGTGCAAACCTTGAGGAAATAGGTTTTTCGTTGATGATGAATTTGAGCAAGCAATTTAATATTACAAAAAAATGCTGAGGCTCTTACCCACCTACACCTTTATGTCCACCTATTCCTTGCTTGCTTCTTCTTCTATGGATGTCTGATGACTGTGCTTGATGTGCATATTAATTGCTGGATTATGAGGAGAAGTGGGGCGCGTCTTTGACAACAAGATATAATACAAACAGCTGTGTGATGAGGAACATGTGTATTATTAGGTCTGACACAATGAGTGGTATTTCTATCATGGCATTATGTATCTGTCAAGGTTTTTGTCAGGTTTGTTTTTTTTTTTTTTTCCTAACGCTTGAAAACCTGCTTCTGTATTTCTGTGGTTATCACTAAAAATGGCCGGAAATCCCACTGCTAGCAATCAGTTGTGCAACCTCTAAATATCAGCCTCTGATTGATGGCTTGTTAAAGCGAGTTTCACACCCAAGGAAAACTCTCTTGGGAGGAGGTGCATGTATTTGATTCTGGGTATATCGATTTGCATAGTTTAGCAAACAAACTACTAAGCAGTTAAAAGACTCAACACATTTACTTTTACCTAACTTAAAAAAAAATACATAAGAATTGCCTGGGAAAAGGCAACAGTAGAGGTAGGATTTAGTCCTGATTGATCCAACAGTCACACCTTGAGCCCTCTTTCATCTGTGACTTGACTATTACCATCAGACCTACCCAAAAGAAAGTAGGATTATATAGGGAAATAAAAAAAGATTTATATTTTGTATCACCAAAAGATGCCTGAAAGACAAGGGAATGTGATAAATGTAATCATCAGAGATTCTTTTACAATTACAGCGTGAAATAGAAAATGTTCTAGGGTCGTAATACCTCAAATAAGGAAAGCCCCTTTCCAACATGCCCCTCCTGCATTTTTATAGTCATGCGTGCATCTTTAGGTCTGGATTTATACCTATAAATCCTCCAGGAGGATAAGGAGTTCTTCGAGATACTATTCTATGGGTTACTTAGCTTAAAGGGGCACAACTTACTTTATTTTATGGCAAGAGAAAGCCCTAAGTTAGGCACACAGACATCTGTATTTTTTTAAAACTCCTGTCATTCTGTTTAATATCTTTTATATACATAATGACCTAGTTATTTCATTTTGAGATAAGAAAAATTGTCCTTGGGAGTGAAACTCATGTTCTTCCTGCCTCAGTTTCCTGAGTAACTGGACTTCTAAACATGTTCCAACATACCTGGTTCCCCTTAACTAAAAAAAAAAGAAAGAAAGAAAGAAAGAAAGAAAGAAAGAAAGAAAGAAAGAAAGACAAAGAAACTCCCTAGCTTTCTTTGACTTGATTTTGTGTTCGTTTGCTGCACAGCCTCTCCTGCACAGTGGTGTAGCCTGGCAGTGCCCTGCAAATAGTAATACATGTACTATAAGGAGACACTCAAGCCACTAATGTAAGATTTGAAGGAGTTTTTATCATAATTGATTTCCCATTCTCTTGATATTTGGCTTTTTGTGTTTTAGGTGGTGTACATTCTAATGATTTTCTTGTGTCTCATTCCTGTTTATGGGCCACATCAAATCATTTCGTAAAGGAGTTAGGATGTAATAAACACAAAAGAAATATATTTCTGTTGTACAACCTAACAATGTACTTTAGATGTTCATGGATGTTTGTGAAAAGAAATATGTTAAATGAGGTTAAATGAGCTAAGCATACAGCAATTCTACAGAGGTTTAGACTCAAAAAATTCCCCAAACCTAAAATTTGAGGAATGAGACTCGATAGAAATGCAGTGAGCTGTTGCTCCTAGATTTTACTCAGATCATCTTGTTGAGCTGGTCATTTTCATTTACTTTATAGTTAATTAAGCCAGAGGGGAAAAACAGTAGGAGTAGAATGGCCTATATTGAATTTCTAAGCAAACCAGTCTAAAGCTTTGTTTATCAGTAAAATAGTACTGGCTCTCTGCTTCATGATGGGATCTATGAAAATATAGACTCATAAAAGTTTATCTATTTCCATTCTAAAGTGCTCTGCACTGTGTTTTGTTCTCAAGAATGTAGTTCTATAGAAATTTTCAAGCCAACCTGGTATCTTCCATCTCATGTTTTTACTGATTTTCAAACTGCACCATTTCAGACTGGTGCCATGCTGTGAAAAACATGAACAAGTTTGAAATTTATTCATGTGAAATATTTTGACATTAAGAATTTTTAAAGGATCTAGGAAGTATTGGTTTTAATTAGTAGCATCTCATTGATCCAGCAGCCATTCAGCCTGAGTATTTTGTAACTCAGAAATGTGCAATGTAACAGCCAATGTTGAGTTCCTATCAACTTGTTTAGTGAAATTCTGTGTCATTTCTAATGATTTTTTAAAATTATTATTTAAAAAAAAAAGAAGAAGAAGTGGCAAAATCTCAGGAGGAAAAAATCCAAAAGGCTCTGACTTTGGGGTGGTACAAATGGACTGTTCCCCTGAAAATTGTTCAACTGAACTGTGGACACTCAAGACAAATTCATCCTGAGATGTATAAGTCATATGCAAGGTTCTAGTATCATTGACATGGTCCCTCGATAGCCCTTAAAATTTTGCCTACTTTTCAGGTTCTATTCCCCTTTTTAGCAATGTAGCAGATTAAAATAGCTTCTGAAGCACCTGGAAAATATTGTGCTACTGAAAGCCTTAGAATCCTTTGACATTTCTCTCTAAGGATCCTCACCAAATCCTTTGACATGAACAGCAGTGGTATTTTGTTTCTCCTGAGCTTCTTGGAAAGTTCACCTAAGTGGCCTTTCCCTACCAAAACCCTAATGTGGTCTCCAGTGCTAAGTTTGCAGAGGGCATTATTATTATCGAGCACCGTAAACCATCTGCTGTTTCGCACTTAGCTTGCTCAGGTCAGTGATACTGATAGCTGGGTAAGTGTGAAGCCTGTGAAATGATTAGCCACCTCTCAAGGTGGGAGGAGGTTGTGCCAGTACCTGCTTGAAAAGCTAGTGTGTGCTAATGCACAATGACAAATTAATTATTAACATTTAATACTGTATAGTTTACAAGGGGGAAAAGAATTGTTTATTCACTGTTATGCTGTGACACCTTTATTCAATGGGGAACATGTTACAAACGGCACAGGTAGTAACTTGAGGATACAGCCTTTCACAGCTTATTATGTAATCATTTCCCAGGCAAGTAAACATATTGGTCTAGAAGTTTATTTAGGAAGGCATAGCCATGCAATGAGTAGGAGCAGGAAGTAACCTCAAATTGCATAAACGCTGTTCACAGTGGAGCAGATTCTGTTCTATTGGACAGGGACTTTTATGTGATGGCCATGAATTGCAGCTGTGAGGCATCATAATGTGTCTTAGTGAATTCACATGCAATGGCCTTGTGTACTTATGGCTTTACTTTGCCTTTGGTCTTTGCAGCCTCTTGTCATTCTTATCTATGGCAGGTCAGCCAGCATAATTTTGGAACATGGTGACCTTCTGCAAATAGTTTTCATTCCAATGTAGATTTAACAAGTTGAAGTGGTATTTTCTATATTAGCCAATGCTCAATCCAGCAGGTTGACCTGGCATCTTGTCACAGAGCTGATGGCCTGTAGATATGTTCTGCAACAGGTTAAAGCCATCAGGGACACTATAGATGAGTGAATTGCAGTTGAACCATTTCTCATTGTCAATGCAGAGGTGCATAGTTGCATGACAGCACTTCCCTGTATTGTATTAGTCATGCTTGGGGGAAAACTCAACAAGGGTTTCTGATCCTCTGGGAAATTTTTACATACAAAATTGGAATTCAGACTGTCTGAAATCCTTGAAAACTCTATTCCGGCTGTTCTGTGCTGATGACTATTTCTTAAGGTGGAAGACAATCTGTAAAATATTATTGATTTCATGGCAAACTCTAGGAAGTGACAAAGACAAAGTTTCTTTGGCAGGGCGTGCAAACTTACACAGCCAGTGCAGCCGGGGAGACACCCAAGTGAGAAAATCAGGCCTAGTACACAGACTGGGTGAGGGAAGACCGATGAAAGGGATAAGGGGTCCTTCATTCTGGTAGCATGTTTCCTTAGAAGGACAATGTAGAGCCATGATGCCCAATTTTAATTTTCAACAGGAGGTAGAAACTTGTGCTGTGAATAAAATCCCTAGCTATTGGTTTAGCTTACTTTGAAACATTATGCTGGCTAAAAGAAAGTATAAGAGGCTGAAGTTGGATCACATGCCACCAGTTTACAATCTGTTTTGTATTTCTATCTATATCTAAGCGACAACAGCAGTATATTAATTATGTGAATGCTAAAATCAAATGAACATTCAGTTATTGATGAGTTAGAATGCTAAATCAGAAAACCAGAGCTTGGAAGAGCGCGTCATGGTGTAATAACCCACCCCGCTCCAGATTGTAAAGGGTAGTGCTCATTGTGGTTTTCAGATTCATTTTGCTTTCAAAATTGGCTCTAGAAGAGCCATAGTTCATGACTTTGGGCATAGTTCTGTCAGCTGAGCCATAGCTAATGTGAAGATAGGACAGGATCCCTACTAATAATCCAGAGAAAACAAACCTTGCCCTCTGTGAGGACACCTGTTTTTTGATGTGTGCATACAAAGCAAAATCAGAGGAATCCATAAAAAGCTGGCTACTTTAAATTTTCCAAAATTTAAGAATAACTTCAACAAGGAAGATGAATAAAAAACTATTTTAAAGAACCAGACACCACTCCTATCAGTAGAACCAGACTGCTGAACACAAGGGCTGGTGTGCAGTGACTGACAATGGTGTGGCTTTCTAGCGCCAAGCTTTTGAGTTGTGAGGAGTGAAGTACCAGAGGCAAGGTTTCAAACAATGTCAGCTGGGCAGAGGTTACAGCTTCCAACACTAGATCTCCATCAGTAACAACATCTTAGAAGAGGGCAGAGTTGTTTGCAGAAAAACAGTGATCAGGGTCCTTGGAATGAGTGAGTGCAACCCCAGGAGGGATTGTATAGGTGAATGGAGAGTTCAAGCAGGTGCTGCGGAGGGGTGGGGGCTTCTTTTACAGTGTTGAGATTCCTGCAGGGGCTAAGAATATCAAAGGTTTGTTCAAATATCCTTCGGCCTTTTCATCAGCTCGACATTTGCGTCCCTGGGCCCTACCAGCTTTATTTCAGGGCTGAGTGTGTTCAGATGTCTGAGCCAGCTCACCTTACTGATTACTATCTGTTTGTCATTCTAGCTCTCTTACCTCCCACACGAGTTGTACCTCTTTGGTGCAGATAAGCTGCCCGAGCTGGCTTGGCTTGCTCCTTGTGCTGCAGATGTCTCTAATTAACTTGATTGAGACAGGTCCCTGAGATCCTGTTGCACATTCTGACAAGTCACACTGTCCTCGGAGGCACTGTGCAGTCACCTGATGCGTGCCTCGGCAGTGTCCTCTGGGCAAAGTTTATTAACAACGAATGTCTTCAAGTACCCAGAGCTTTAATATGAAATCTGTGGAGTGACGGCTGCCAGTGAGCAGCCAGGAATGCAAGAGTCCCGTGAAGCTCTTGCCTAAATTCTGAGGCCTTCACTAGTAAGTTCTAGAGGGCTTATCCTCTAAAATGTTACCATTTTTAATCATTATTCATACTTTCAACATGATTATTTGTAGTGACTGGGAGAAGTCTGCTCTTCACTCAGTGAAAGCACAAACCCTTATGAGAGAAAAACCTTTCATGCCTGCATTGTGGGACAGTGATAAAACACATCATAAAACAGGTGCTGCTGGGCAGTGCTGGTTGGACCAGTTGTTTGCGAAATCTGCAAGACTTCCAATTACTGTAGGTGAAACTAGCCCCAAGTATTACAAAGAATACATGTTTAGCAATTTCTTTCAAAACACACATTTAACTCTCACTTTTATAGAATAATAAATTATTCAGTTGTGTTTTATATTTTGTGTGTGGGGCTTTGTGTCCATGTGTGTGTGTTTTCTGTGACAAGCTATAGATTTTTCTACACTTGATAAAAATTTGGAATGTCAGAGCAAATTGAGAGCAATTTAATTTGACAGAAAAAAGAATAGTGATTATTTATAAAATATGCTGACACAGATGTGACTTGGGTGTTGCAAGAAATAACAATGACAACCATAGCAAACTGGTGGCCTATGATCCAACTTCAGCCCTGTACATCCATCTTTTATCCAGCTCAGTGTTTCCAAGGAAGCAAAACTAATATTTAGACATTTCACAAATGTTTCGACCTCCTGTTGTTGAGTATCACTGGCTCCATATTGTTCTTCCTTGGAAATATTCTACCAGAATGGAAGAGAATAACAACAATAACAATAATAATAATGTAACATCTTCAAATACATATAAGAGCTCTTGCTCTATAATTTCAATAGTTGTATTATTTGACATAATATACCTCATATAATATCTATAAATTTAAAGATATAATTTACAGATATAATATCAGGCATTATATAACAAGGCCAAGCATTATAGTGAAGAAGAACACTAAATTCTTTAATTTTTCATTCTGTTTTTATTAGCTACCATTTAAGGTGAACAGATTGCCAAATCCTTTTTAGAGCCTGCTTTTCCATAGTAGGTGGCTGTCAGGCCACATCGCAATCTGAGGTCTAGCATCACTAAACAACCTTGCCTTACCCTACCCATAATTTTCAAGTAGATTAATCTATTAGTGTTAATTTATAACTTTTTATCCAGTCCACATCCTGCAGTCAGAGGATTAATGTTTCTACCCTCACCTGACTCACAGGACTTTATGGACTGTGTGTCCCAAAGTAAAGCATGAAAAAGTAAGAGATAGGATTTTCAATGTAATTGAGGACCTGCTTTTCTATTTGAAGAGATCATTTCTGTAATTGGACCCTTCAAGTACAATAATATCCCCAGTCCTATGTGATCTCAGGAAATGAAGAGCTGTTGGTGGGCTGTGAAGGTGGGAAAGGCTTTACAGAGGAACTTCACCATGGAGAAGAGCCTAGGGAGGGATTTAGGGAACTGGAAGCAAAGGGAATCAACAGAGGCATGCAGGCGGGAGCTTACATGGCAGGACAGAGAAGTCCTGGGTTGTGTGCCAAAGCCTACAGACCTGAAAGACTAAGCGCGATCATAATTAATCTCTTAGAAGGTGTCATTTCCTTGTCGTCTCAGTCTGGGAAGGTCTGCTGAATTGGATGGGGGACGATAAAGAGAACATATGACACCAGTTCCAAGGTAGTGATACTGATTCACACAGATGACAGTAAGTCCGAAGTGAGCCTGTTGCATTGGCATTGGGTTCTGATAAATATGGAGATATCAAAGAAAACATCAGAATTTGCTTTGCTGTAGAGGGAAAGAGACA
This sequence comes from Capromys pilorides, assembly GCA_004027915.1. Lineage (NCBI taxonomy): Eukaryota > Metazoa > Chordata > Mammalia > Rodentia > Capromyidae > Capromys > Capromys pilorides. The sequence goes on from PVKN010029443.1 coordinate 11,154, forward strand.
AAAGATATCCTCCGATTTCATTTTACCATTCTTATGGGCAAGTTCACCAGAGTTTAGAGATGTGAAATTATAAAAAAGTTCATTTTACTTATTATTACCAATGTAACTTTTGGTCAAATAAAAGGGAGAAAGATTTATAGGTTGTCAGAAGAACTACTGAGTGTTGGTAGAAAATTTAGAGACACATTTTAAGCTTCCATCCCTGTACCACTAGGACAGAAATTTGTAATTGACCAATTCTGTCAGCTTCTCTGTTTAGTCTTCTGATTTTAATCAAATAAAACTGAAATAGGCATTAGTGGTCATTTGCTGTTAACCCGCTGATCTCTAGCTAAGTCTTAGCACTGATGTGCCATGGTAACTGGAGGTCAGTTATTTCCTCTGGTGGATGTCACCATCCTCAGAAGCCACAGAATGATGCTCAGGTATCCCTGCCTGTGGTTCAGTGTGGTGGCTTAGAAATGACATCTCTAGCTGTTCAGAGAAGCCCTCTCTGAGTGCTATATGGTGGGCCCAGGAGTGGTATGTCAGTAGTCCCAGGAACGCCTGCAGTCACTTTTCAGGAGTAAAGGATAGCGTGTAAGTACTTGCTGTGCCTTTGACAGAGTTGGCATTACAGCAGAAAAAACAGCTCCTCCAATGCTAGGTGTGTGTCTATACTTCAGAGCCCCTCCTAATGAATTTTAGATTGAGAATCTCATTCTTCTGCAACTATCACTTGAGAATCACAGTAATTATTTCCTATTGCCCTTTGTGGAATACAGTTATAATTGCATTACTGTTAACGGTGTTCACATTAACACTTAATTGTTAATGTCCTCCTAATTTGGAGGAAATCATCACCTCTTCATATTTCATCACCAGAAAGAGTTGTTAAACTCAAAGAGAATAATTCAAAGCTTCCAAATAGAGAAGCAAAAATGAGCACTAGAATTCAGAAATAGAACTTTTCAAAGAGTTTCTCTTTCTGGGGTGTGTGTGTGTGTGTGTGTGTGTGTGTGTGTGTGTGTGTGTGTGTGTTTCGTTTAAGGTATTGTACATCTGTTTCATTTTGAGGTTAGACCACAATGCACAGTCGTGCTCTGGAAAGTAACAGGGATTCCTGTGGTGTGGAAACGTCTCTAAGTTTCATGGTAGGAAAGGGGTAGTAACTTTCTCTCATAGCTGACATCCTGTTTGAGTGTTAAAAGATTCATTAACGAGAAGAGAAAGACACCACTGTGGCAAGGTCAGCCAGACGGTGGTGGTGGGCTACGGGCCTTGACTTTCAGATGATTGTTAACTTCTTCCTTCACAGTATACTGAGCTGCCTGTTGTTAACAATCACACAATTCCTTGACCTAGCTGGGGAACAGAAAACTGAAATATTTTTGAAAAGTCTTTATTCAGGCTTGGAGAGAGGAACAGAATGGGAAAGGGGAGGGAAAAAGGAGGGAGGGATAGAAAGACAGGAAAATTAAACCAATCTTGGAATCTGTTAAGGGAAGTATTATTTAGGGCATTTGAAAATCAACTTTTATTTGAATATATGATGGCGAAGTCTATGATACTGGTTTAGCGAGAACTTTCTTAGTGTCTGGAAAGAGCAAGTGAAGTTGGGTAACTAGAGTACTGTCTGGGAGACGTTGAGCTGGTGCAGTCCACAGGGCCCAGTGCTCAGAAGGGCCTAGTTCTTGGTTTAATGCTGTGTTACTTCTATAATGAAATTCTTAAAAAAATTTAACAAGGGCTCTACATTTTCATTTTGTGCTGAGTTCTTGCTCATTTTAAACTAATCATTTAGTTGGTCTGGCTTGTAGCAGAATGTGGTTTAAATTTCAGCAAGTGTATTAGAAGCCAGATTCTCCTCAACCA
>PVKN010029444.1:0-13008 GCA_004027915.1 Capromys pilorides
CTGTCCACTCTTTTAAAAAGAAATCAATGCATACCATACTGAAGATACTTTTCTCTTACTTAAAATTTGTCATATAAGTACATATATAAGTACAGACTTATTTTGTTAAATTCATATATAATTCATATATAATGTTGTATTCTTAGTCTATTCTAGACTAAGCCATAGCTTAGTCTCTGTAGGTAAAAGTTTTAAACATTTTACAATTACAAAATCACCTTGTAAATTTTTACATAAGTGAAAATATCTGGAGGATAAGTTACCAGAAGTAGAACTTCCAGGCCAAAGAGTACATAGGTGCTATTGAGCACTCCACGTAGAGGCTGTACTAATGGGAGGATCCAGGAACGTGAGGCAAGCACTTTAATACACTTATACGTAGTGTCTGAGACAGACACACTGTCCTGACCATGTGGTGCCATAGCTCATTCCTTTTTGACTCTTTTGAGTAAAGTCAACACTAGCATATGCCACTGACTTAACTGTCTTCAGATGAATGGTTCCCCCTTCATGCCATAAAACCAGCAAGCCTAAGTGTCTTTTCAGTTTTCTTCATATAAGCAGGATGGGTACTGGTACTGAAAGAATGAAAGCCAACTCTATGTAAGTTTTCTGAAGAATTTCATTTATCCTCACACTCCTCTATGAGGCAGGTATTTTGGTCTTATAGACCAAAATGCAGAAAATGACTCAAGTCTATCCTTCTTTATATCTGAATACTATTCTGTTGTGTACAAATACTACATTTTCTTTACCTATTTATTTGTTCAAAGATATAAAGACTGCTTTCAAGATTTAGCTGTTATGAATTGTGCTGCTATAAACATGGGTATGCATATATCACTGTAATACGACTTTAACTCTTTTGGGAAGATTCCTAGAAGAGGAACACAGTAGTTGAGTCAAATAGAACTTCTAGTTTTTAGTTTTTTGAGGTATTTCCATAGTGATTTCCATAGTGGTGGTACTCATTTACAATCCCACCAACAATGTAGGAGCGCTTCTTTTCCCTACCATCTCACCAACATTTGTTATTATTTGATTTCTTGATGACAGCCATTCTTTCTGGAATAAGACAGAATCTCAGTGTTGTTTTAAATTTCATGTTTCTAATGACCAGTGATGGCAAACATTTTTTCATGTATTTATTGGCCATTTGTGTGTTTTTGTCTGAGAAATCTCTACACATTTGTCACCCTCTTTCTGACTGGGTATTATTTTTTAATAATAGAAAGTGGAGGAGTCTCATTTTTTTTTTTTTTTTTTTTGAGTTCTTTATATGTTTTAGACGTTACTCCTCTGCCTGAGGTCTACCTGATAAAAAAAATTTTCCCATCCTGTTGAATGAAAGAAATCAGACACACAACCTTAAAAAGCATATGATAAATTGAAGAACAAAATGAAAGACAGATAATAGACAACTGAAGGATAGATTGTTGGCAAATGTGAAGAGGAATGAGATGTAGGGAGTAATGGAAGGGGGCATAAAAAGAAGATAGGTTAGGCTGGGGAAATAGCTCAGCAATCTAAACACCTGCCTGGCAAGTGCAAGGACCTGAGTTTGAGCCCCACTACTGTATGCTGTGTTGGTCCCCTGAACCCTAGGCATGTATTTCAAGTATTTATAAAATTTCAGAAGAATCTGAAAGCTAATGAGGTATTATAATTGGAAATGACATCCTCCTCCTATCGAAATCCCAAACCTCTGGATGATATTGTTTAACTTCTTTTTTTATTTTGTGCAGGCTCTCACTATGCAGCTTGGACTCATAGTGATCCTCTGTCTTCAGCCTCCCCAGTGCTGGGATTACAGGCATGTGCCACCACTCCCAGGCTTGGTGTCAGGTTCACTGTGCTCAGGGGCATGGCTGGCACAACGTGTGGTGCTGGGGATTGAACCCTGGTTCCTGCATTTCCCTAAGCAGGCACTTAGTCTGCTGAGCTATGTCGCCATCCCTTAGCTTCTTATTTTTAAGAGGATTTTTACTTTTTTATTTGCCTGTTTGTTTTTTGAGACTGGGTCTCACCATGTAATGCAGGCTGGCCTAAAACGCATGGCCTGCCTCAGCCTTCAATGCTGAATTACAGGCTCCTGCCACTACACCTTGCTTTTTATTAAGGAAATTACATTCCTGCCATGCTCTGACTTGCGGGAATGTGATTGTAGCTATCTCCCTCAGTTGCAATAATGAATTTTCAGTGAGCACCTGGCATGATTTCAGAGACAATCTGTGGTTATGAAACAGCCAAGCTAAATGACCAGCATCTTTGTATTACTATTTGAAGGTTAGGCTTGTGAGTCTGTAATCTCACACTTGAGGTCCTCCAAGCACCTAGGGCTTGGAAGAATAGAAATAGAAAAGGCAATTCTGAGCCATAAAGATAGCACATCACTTTCTTCTAAAAGACCTATTTGATTTCAAATACAGGTTTTCGTGTTTGACACTCATCTGAAAAAAAATCCTGCCAGTGCAGATGAATTCAAATGCCTGATTTTAGAAATTCTAATTAGGGAGTTATACTGGTAGGTGAGCCAAGAAGTTCAGTTTTTAACAGGAGAGTTTGTTTCAGGTGACTGACTGGCTGATGGTACTGTGAGACACAGTGCTTTTGGGATTCTCTCATAGGACCTCCCCAATGGCTTGATTGCCATCATTGCTCAAAACACGCCACACACCTGGTGACCCACATGAAAGCAGTTATTATTACACAACATATGTGAGCTTAATGTCTTGTCCTGGATCGTTCTCCAGGAACAGGGACTGTTTTGATATATATTAATGGGAACAATCCTTCCAAAATGTGGACTATTATCAATTATCCAGTTCTTACAATACAGATGAAACACTCTGAACACTACTCTTGGTTGTTCCTTAATCAAGGTAGTGTTCCCTAATATTCGATTTATCTTTAGATACCAGCTAAGATGATCTGCTTTGCCAAGCATGGCTGTGCAGACTTCTTCAAGGGGCCTCATAAAGCAAATGAAAATTTACCTGTGGCATTTCCAGGCCTTTCATGATGGCTGAGAAAGAATAGAGGTCCCCCATGGAATCTTTCAGTTCTACTGCCACCTGGATGATCCTATTAAGGGTGGCAACTCGGTCCTCCAAAGTGCCTGTGCAGCCCAGAATGTCCACTGCAGTGCCGATGGCCATTGTGTGGTGTCTGAAAGGAAGGTGATCAGTAGTCAGGCTCAGGTTAATGGGACTAGAAGGCTACAACAAATCAGCCAGGAAAGGAACTATTTTTGAATATTTGCTTCTATTGCTGTGAAATGTGTTGGCAGACCAGACATTTTGGAGAGCCAATCTCAACAGAGCCATTCCCATGTAGGCAGACTGTGCAAGACCCTGACCAGGACACAGAGGGGCAATGCAGTCTAAAAGCAAGATGGCCTGGACAAGACCAGGTTCAACTCTGGCCTTGGGAGTATGAAGATCTCCTGGGGCAGAGCTGCTCAGGAGTGTGTGGCTCCTTGTACCCTGCACCATGAGAGCTCCAAAGAGACACCAGGTTTCCCCCCATGACCACCACACAACACTGAGAATACCATCCTTGGTAAAGTCTGGGGCCACCTTCTCTGGGCTTCCTGGAATGGGGCACAGAAAGGACAAAAAAGTGAAAGGATATATATGCTACTTATTCCTAGGAGACGACATAGGTCCCCGTCAGGAAAAAGGAGGAGAGCAGAGCTAAGAACATGTTCTGAAACCCTGGTCAAGAGGCCACAAAGTTAATGGCTATGGGGACAAAGTCTGAAGAACTGCTAAGAAGGAATTTATTTGCCTATGAGGTCAGAGCCTAATAAACTCTCACTTCCCTTCGCAGTTCTCCCTTTTCTCATCCTGAACCTTGGGCCAAACTCACAGACTCAGAGCAGGCGGCAGGAAGCAGGATGACCTTTTCTGTACATAACAATAGGACCAATATGAACGGGGTTGGCTGGTGGCAGGAAACAGATAGACCCCCTTCTTCCCTCTGTAAATCTGCACCAGGAGTTTATGATATTTGGTCTGAATTGTCTTCGTTCAGTTTTTTTCCAGGCTATACTATAAGTGCTGGAAGGTAAATTCTCAACTGATGGTTGCTACAATAAAACTTGCCTTTGAAGCTCTGATACCACACGTCTGCAAGTCCAAAGTCTATGACGTCACTCTATGCCCTGCTTTGTGCTCAGGTGTGTGGATCTACCTCTCATCCTCCTTGAATAAAATGTAGCAAGCAATGATTTAGCTAGCACAGCATTACTAAGCTCTCCAGTGTTTTTCAAATGAGTAATGAGTTCCAACATCACTGAATGTTTGCATATAAATGTGTGTGATGTTTGCTTGTGTGTGATCTGAAGCTGGTATCTAACTACTTGTCTCAGTTTTCCCCTCTACGAAATGGGAGTGAGGGTAAGAAAAGATTGTGTGGAGTTACAAAGATAACAGACATCTAATGAACAGTTTTTCTGATCATAATTATATCTGTTTGTGTATCTGTCCTTCTGTGTCTTGGCTCAATTTGTCTTATTTCTTTTTCTCAATGTATCTTTTTTTTTTTTTCTGATTTCTTACCTTTCTCAATTAATGAATCCAAATATAGTTGAAGAGCTTTGCACCCTTTTACAGAGTATTAACATGGAGTGGAACATTATAGATGTGTCTTTAATAACAGTAAATCAATGTCCCATGTCAATTATTCTTTTATCAGTTTTTTTTTAACCCACATGTTTTAATGGTCTCCTTGATAAAAGACAGGCTCTCTCCTTCTGTAAGACCTAACGTATCGGTGGTTAGCTGATTGGTAATTATACCCATTCATACAGCCACTTGCCCAGGACCTCCTGGGTCTACCGCTGGAGTGAATGATTCAGGATGGAGAGTCTAGCATTCACGCCAGCAGGTCAGCAGCAGGAGGCACTCAGATGTTACCTGTTCTGGCTCAGTGTGCCCAGAGTAAGCGAGTTGGTAAGTGAGAAATCATTGGTAGTTAGATCTAATCTTCAAGGGCAAGTAAGTGATGTCACTGAGCTGTTTAGGATCTGTATGACCTTAGCCTTTACTTAACCAAAACACTAATTAAACCACTTCTTGGCTCCAGAATAAGTCAGCCAAAATCTAGAGGGGAAACAAAAAGGATGCTGACGAAAGTGAAACATAGCCAAGAGAGAAGTCCCAAACCTGCTGGCCACTGCCTGGGCTTAGAACCCATACCCCAGGGCTGGTAAAATAAGGCTCAGATTCATGAGGCCTAGCATCGGGGAAGCGTTCAGGCTGGAAAGTACCACAGGAGAATGTGAGAGTGAAATGGTGACTGCTGGCCCTGACAACAATAGACAGAAAGTCAGTGGAACTGGAAAGCCAGACCCCTGGCATGAGGAGAGAGGAAGCTAGAATCAGGAAACAGGGCAGTTCAGTTGTAGGATCTGTACTTTCTTAAATCCTTAAGACATGGATGTGCCTTAAAGTCTGCATGGGCCTCTTCTTAACCTCCTTCCTTCATATGTCTTCAACATTCTGGCTGTTTTCTATGGGATGCATTTGGGCTGCAAGGCCTACACAATAGTGACACTGGAGTTCTCTTATTGGATTTAAGGCCAAGGAACCTTAAAAGCTGCTGTATCAATCCCCAGAAGGTTGTCTAAAATGTAGTGTTCCTAACAGGCTGACATCTAAGAGGCTAGCCACATGTGGCTATTTAGACATAAAGTAATAATAAACATTTTCATTCCTTAGACTCAGCAGCTATGTTTCAGGTGCCCAATAGCCATAAGTGATAGAGGCTAACACAGTGGCCAGAGTAGATATTTGAATTGGACAGGGCTGTGACCAAAAGCATCATGGGAAACTCGGGAGTCAGTTATGGCCACCGTAGTATTTACTATATACACAGAAAATTTAAGATAAGATGGTCTCATCCAAATCAAGTTTTTAATATGTTGGAAAGGCTGGCTTTTGAAGTAAGTAGGGAAATCTACCCATACTTTGTTTTCTAAAAACATGTCTCACCGTGTGTCCAGTTTCTAAAGATCCATGTTTACGCCTGTTCATTTTTGAGAGAGGACAGCAGAGATTCTTTGGAGCAGACATACTTTGGAGGCCCACGGGCTGTTTTGTCCAACTCTCAAAGAAAATGTTCAGAACTTTCTCAACACCTATCCACCCCCAGCTCCCACAGCTCCTGAGGTGGGGCTGGAGGCCATGGGGAGCAGGAAGATGCCTCTGCAGCCCACTGGGCCTGGGGCCCCGGGCTGGTCAGATGTGTAATGCCTGTGAGCCATGCACAGGGCTCTTCTTTCCACTTCCCACTCTGGGAACAGGGCCAGGAAGGTATTCTTTGTCCCTGACTTGTGCTGTACCCTCTCTTTGTGCATCTCCAGGAATTCTCAGCTCAGCCTTCTGAGAAGAGTCGCAGCCACAAGCTTGAGTGACATGGCTCTGATGCATGCAGGGCTAATGCTGCTCCTTCTGCCCTCTGAAATGTACAGGGTACTGAAAAGGGTGGGAAATGCAGAAGACAGCATTGCTCACCTTTCGATTATGTCCAGGCGCAGCTGGTGTCCGTGAGGCAAGGTAATGAGTTCCAGCCCTGAGCTCACACCCATGTTCCTCCTCATCTCTTCCGAGACTTCAAGTATCCTAGCAACCTGCCAGGAGTGAAGTTGAAATTCACTAGATCAGCAAATGGGCTGGCCATAGCACAGATTCAGCATGTGAAAAGCAGCACTAAACTGGGCTGCTGGGGATGTCCTTTACTTGTATCTCTTTATGAGCTGCAGCACCCCAAAAGTATGGTTGTTGTATGATGTTTGTGATGTTTTAATACACATACTAGAATATCAATTTCAGGGTGGAAGGAGAGATTGAGGGAACACCTACACTACTCTGCAGTATCTTCAGACCTGGTACATATTCCTGCCCAGCTGGAGAATACTTTAGTTCACTGAGCTTTTGTCTGACATAGGTTGGAACCCTCTGTGATGTTTTGCTGCCAACACCAGGGGTGTGTGTGTGTGTGTGTGTGTGTGCGCGTGCGTGTGTGTGCGCGCGCGCACACACGCGCACATGTGGGCAGAGCAGCTATCCCCTCAGTGGAAAAGCAGAGTCCCATCCAAGCTCCTGTCTGCTGTGGACTTCGCCATTCATGTTCTCACTTAACAGCCATGGCTGGCTGCTATTACCTCAATTATGCCTCTCTAGGGCTCAGTAAATGCACTCTACATATGAAAACTATTAAAACATGTACAGTGATTTGAAACCAAATATCTGAAACATACCCTGTCTCTTCCTAAAAGGTTTTTTTCTTTTTTAAAGGAGATCTCTGTCCAAGCCAGCTCCCACCCCATCTCAATTTCTTGTGTGTAACCACAGTTTATTGAACTCAGAAATTAGTTGACTATTTATAGTAGTTACATGTAATGCCGAGCCTGTGTCAGTGTGTCTCTGTAAGGGGGCTACAACTCCTCACTACATGCTGATGTAATGACAATGCGACTAGCAGATACAATAGTTCTGCCCAAGCTTGGACACAGCAGATGTAGGACAACTCCTTTTCTCCATCTGTGGACTTGGCCTTGACCCTATTATCCCAGGAATATGAGCAGTGCAGATGTCTTCATTATAGGCCGCAAGCACACTTGGAAATTTGGTTGGTATTATTAATCCTGAGCCTTGACTTCTGGGGCTGAATAAAGGAACCACCAATATCCCTATGTATAAGTCTGTGGAATTAGCTGCCCAGTGGTAAACCCTTGGACAGGAGCTCTTGCTTGTGTTATTTGGGCCTTAGTCTCCCCTTGTTTAACACAACTGGTAAGTTAGTTCACCTTTCTCAAGGACCTGGCAAATGTTCACATGATCTCAGGGTTCCCAAAAGCTATTTGATTATATAAGTTGTGAATCTTTGGTCATAGGTAAATGGGAAGAATTCTAGCTGGATCTCGGGAAACAGTTCCACCTTAACCCTGGCAAGGTAGCTTCATACACTCCACATACTTCCTCACTTGTTTGGACAGCTGCCTGGCAGAGGCTCCAGACCCCACACCACCCTCCAACCTACACACACTGTAATGAGACTGAAAGACTTGCCAGTGATTCCATTTTTCTCTGGAAGCACTGTCAGGCATTATGTGATCCCTGCTGAGAGAGGCCTCTAGTCTGTCTTCAGGGTACCTAATCTCTTTCTTAGAGCCATACTGGATTGTTCTGGCTGAGCTCCAGGACAAGAGAACCTTGAGTCCACACTACAGGGTTTAGGCTAGGTCATGAAGTGCAGAGGAGGACCCCTATAGTACCTTTACAGTACAGAGGATCCCTCACTGTGGGCAACTGCCCCAGGCACCAGCTGCCCTCCCCCCTTCACAGGTGCAAGCCCTATAAATCATTGACCCTCCCCCGCCATTTATCCTCACTGTCAGTGTGGATGATGACGGACTTAGCTGAGGTCTATGGCAAAAACAGGGGAAGCAAAAGCACCTTGTCAGGTTTTGGTCACAATTATAGAAAGCAGTCAAGAGCTGGTATTCCCTGATTAAGAAACAGCAGCATTGTATGCTGCCCTGTATGCCTCTGAGGAATCACAGGACAGATGGAAGGCTGGGGGGTTGTGGACAGCTTGTCTCAGGAGTGGGGTGGTGCAGGTCCCACTCTCATGCATTGGGGGACATACTTCCAACAATGAACCTCTTTCTCTGCTCGCCTGTTACTAGCCATTTGGGATCCACCTGGGAGGATGGACTACAGGACTTGATTCCTAGTCCCTATGTAGAAGGAAAAGAGGGACCTCTGGCTGATGCCAAATATACTGATGGATCTAGCTATGTCTCAAGCCCAGAACAGACAGCAGTTGCTGTCTAACCCAGTATAGAAGTACTCTGGCTTAAACCAGAACAGGCAGGGAAAGTCAATGGACAGAGTTGTAGATAGAGAGATTATTTGTGATATTTGAAAAAGAATCCCTACACGTGTGTGCAGACAGTTGGGCCAGCTTGAGGGGGCTGATGCTCTGGCTGCCATCTTGGAGAGCTCAAGAATGACAGATAGGGCACTGTCCCTTGTGGGGTGCTAACCACACCATGATATGTACGGGAGCATGAACAAAAGCTAATCATATAAACTACATGGTTCAGAACATAAGCCCCTCCTCTCACTGGGAAATGACTTAGCAGATGCCTTGACCAGGCATTGCAATGGCTGATCGCCAGGCATAGCATCTGACCAGAAAACTTAATGCTACATATGGGATTGCTGCTAGGAATAGTGTCTAACCAGGGGCAAGGGCCATAAACAGCCCTCCAGGTTAAAGCCCTCGCTCAATATATAGCCCAGGCCTTCAGTGTTACAGACCAGGCTTTAATGTTGCTTACAGATGAAACTGTTCAAATGAAAAAAGTGGTTTGCAACATACCATGGTTCTTGATTTGTTAAGTACAGGTACTTATGCCTTTACATATAAATGTTGCATTTATATACCCCTAACCTTTGAGGAGTTGGGATGTAGAGAACCACTCAGATTGCTTCAAAGCTCAGGGCATCTAAGGACAACTGAGGATGTGACCCCACTTGTCCAGCACAGGGGCACAGTGGATGAAGTTATGTAACCATAGCTTAACACGGGAAAACATGCATGTGTTGGTTACAGCACTATATAAGAATGTAAATATGAGATAGCAACCTATACAAGAACTGTACAGTGAAGATGCAGGTGGCTCTCATTCTGGCTCTCTGCTCTGCTCATGCTGCCTGTTGTTGATGTCTTGCACACATGTATTCTTTAATGATGGGGCTTCACCCACAAAATCTCTCTGACCCTTAAGCAGGCCAACAACTGGCATAGTCAGCAGTTGACTTCTGGACTCTGCTCAATTCTCCTCACCTTTCCACCTCAGGCTGCTGAGGGACCTGATCTGGTCTCCTCCCAGTTGCCATGGACCTTCTGAAATGCAATAAGATAGCTAGGCTGTGCTCACTGGCTCTGCTGCCCTAGCACAGAGGACTCAAACCCACGCCTGCACACTCGTGAGGGTGTTACCCTCACTTGACAATAAAGTGTTCTGAAAGCAGAAAGCTGGTATGAGCTGAGAAGTAGAGACTGAGAAACATTATGGGTAAGACCCACCAGACCCAGGAGTTTCCAAACTCTTCTCAGACCACACCCATCTCTAGCTGCCAAGCCCTGGTTCAAGGTCCTGCCCAGGTCCCAGCTCCCATGTCTCTCCCTGCAGAATGTTTCCCTCTTGGGTTGTGGCTCAAATTTCTATGCCAATTTCCTTTTCCACCTTGCCCCTGCCACAGGCAGGACAGAGAACCTGAGCTGCCTTGGCACACAGTAGGTGTATAATCAATGCTGAATACTAACACTAATATATAATAAAGACTTAGTGCTCACTCTGCATAAGGTGAAGTGCCCGGAGCTTTACATGATCAGTTTTCCCTGACCACATAGGTAGAGAGGAAGAGAAACAGCCATGCAGAGGTGGGAGTCACACTCAGGTGCTTCACACTCAGAGGCCAAACTATTCACTCCCTGACCTCACTTCTAGGGGAAAAGACACATAGGTGGCAGGATGTCATCAGACAGGTGAGGTGAAGGTACTACTCATTTTGCAGTGAGGGTGCTGGGAGGTGGGCGCCGGACACTGCTGGGCAGGTAGCCCCGCGGTGCTCAGGCTGATAGCTTTCTGGGTGGCAGTTCCTGGGCTGTGTGCATGGATGGAAAACAGCATGTGAGCCCCACATGCTGCCCAGGGCCTGCTGTTGGCTCAGTGGGTAGCCCTGGATGGCTGCCACTACATTTGGGGTGGAGAACAATTTCTTCTCTTAGAAACACTGGTTGTGCTGGTGGTTCTGGGAAGAGAATAAGGAAATAAATGTGTTGGGAGGGAAAGAGGAGAACTGAATATAGCTCTGCCTCAGGGCTGAAGTGCACAGAGTCTAGACTGGCTCCTCAATGTCCATCAACTCCATGTAGCTCCTGTTTTGGAGTGCTTAAAGGGAGACACAGCAGTGGGCTTCACCAGGAGGACAACATGCCCTAGAGCAAGAAAAAGGGCAGACCACATGTTTCTCAGTGGGGAAGAGACTCAGGCCCTAGTTTTGTGGCTGTCAAAGGCAGTGGAAAGGTTCTATAGCTCCAAAATATTGGGAAGGCATCTGCCCTTCTCATACAGTATCAAGCCCTGAGGCCACAGCATTCATTCTCTCTGGGAGTTGAGCTGTTCCTTCAACCAAAGCCCACGTTTTTACAAGGAGCTTCCCCTGTGGAGAACCCAGAAGGTACACATCAGACTAGAATCTCTCTCCTGGACTGTTGCCATGGTTCTGCTCTCAGATCCAGGGCAAAGGGGACTAACACACTGGAACAGAAATTCTCAATGCTTCTACTTCCAAACAGGTTGAACCAGAGGTCAGAATTTAACCCTGCAAATTGCCTGGCCATGTGTGCACCCCTCAAGGACACACAGCCAGTGGAGCCAACATGCCTTGTTCTTCTACAGCAGCCCTTTCTGGCTCTCCTCAGGGCTTCTCTAGTAGAAGGAGGGTGGCCCCCTCCCACCCACTCAGCATGGACCACCTCCTAGGCTTGGGCAGCCAGGATTATTGGTTCCTGAGGGCTCCCTCAAGGCCTGTTTGCAGGGAAGGCCAGCAAAACCATGAGCAACCTGTTTCTTATGGTTGTTTAGGGGAACCTTAATTTACTTCAGAACTCTCTAGAAGAGTGCTCAGAGACCGGATTTCCAGCTGTGATTCCTGACTCAGGAAAGAAAAAATCCAGTTCTTAAATAAACCCTGACATTTGAAGTTAATTGACTTTCCTGAACTACGAATGAAAAAGAGATTCACATGACAAAGGGTTTTAAACCTCACTGTGGCCTCATCTGTCAATCTAGAGATCAGCTGTTTTATACTGAGGTACACTGAGCCCAGCCCAGCTCAAGACACTTGTTATTGAGCAATACCACTCTGAAGAGACTGCTCTGAGACCACCCTGCACACAAAAGCCCCTGCACCTGAAAGAATGATTCCTATTAAAAACCATGTTGATGTAAACAGCTGTACCTATGTTATGATTTGTGTCTAGTTGTTCCCCCAAAGCCTTATGCAATCATGGGGTGGGAACTTCTAGAGTTTGAGATTAACTCATAACCACTGGGATTATGGGTGATCCAAAGCTGGGACTATGGGTTTTAGTGCTGCTGGGATTATGAGTGTGAGCATTACACTCAGCCTGAGGCAGACAGCCTGTATGCAACATAAGTGAGACAGAGAGACAGACTCTATTTTGGTTGCCATTGTTGCTGTTCTGCCGCCATGAACTGGGTGCTCTCTACCCTGTGTCACTCAGCCTTGGAGCCAGCCAAGTATGAACTGAAACCTCCAGTAACCGTGAGCTGTTCATTTTGGGTGTCGGGTATTTGTCCTGGCAATGAGGGAAGAGTAACTGAGACGCTCTAGCCATGCAGAATGACGGTGACATTGTGAATGAAGGTCTCTGGGTCTAGACTGGTGTGCATAGAACAGTTCCATCTGCACAGCGATCAAACACTAAGCAGCAGGCATGGTGGTGCACAGCTGTAATCTTAGATACTCAGAAGGCTGACGCAGGAGGGTCACAAGTTTGCCTAGTATGTTCAAGGCCTAGACTCCATCCCCAAAACAGTATACAAAACAAACTAAATGGTTATTCATCTGTTATTGATATACCTCCCTTTGCAGAGAAAATAATAATGTAATGCCAAATGTCACCAGTAATGCAGACACAAATGTTGTCAATGGTGATCACCAGGAAACTTGATTTTATGTGATCTTAACTTTTCCTAAATCAGATAGTTATGAAAAATAAAAGCCAGGGTATTTTTTTATTTTACTTTTTGGACAGAGTCTTGCTATGGTTCCCAGGCAGGTCTCAAACTCCTGAGTGCTAAAACTACAATGTGCATGCAACTGTACTCACTAAAAATCGAAGCAACTTTAAAACTGTTTTCTAATGGATAAGGGATACAACTTAACAATAGAGCACTGG
>PVKN010029445.1:0-12989 GCA_004027915.1 Capromys pilorides
CTCCTCCCCTCCTCTCCTCTCCTCCTCTTCCTCCTTTTTTTCTTTTTCTTTTTCTTTTTGAGCCATGGTCTCCTTGTGCACTTCAGGCTGCCCTTGAGCTTCCTTTGTGGCCCAGGCTGGCCTCAAATCTCCAATGATGCTCCTGCCTCAGCTCCCTGAATGCTGGGATTACAGGCATGTGCCACCATGCCTGGCTTTATTTATTTATGTTTAAATATATTTTTATATGCTTTCAAATTTCAAGGATGCTAGATGTTTTATTGTGTTTGCCTGTCACAAATTGATGTTTCTAAATGAGTAAGATACATCATAGAGTAGCTAAGATACTATGTCTTTTAAATTTAGTCAGATTCTTTCAAATGCCTATTTGTAGATATTTAATACTCTTTCCAGAGTAGGTTCTGCAATATATTACTGAATATATGCCAAGGACTTTAGCTTTTAGGCACTGTTACAAGTGAAACTTGCATTTAATTTGAAAGCTTACAGTGCCTGTATATTTCAAATTAAGTCTTCTCACTCATTTTTTTTCCCCCAAAATTTGGTTGGTTCTTGAAATTTCTAGTTAAATAATTGCACGACATGAAAGTAATGATACAATGGGTTTCTTTTTGGCCAGCTGAGATTGTGTAGCAATAGGTGTGGGGAAGTTTTTTACGTTACAAACAGTTGTAAGTTGTACTCATTTCCTGGCATTTGGGCAAAGGGCATGGATTGTTTTTTATGGTACCAGGGGTTGAGCTCAGGACCTTGCACATGCCAGTCGGGTGCTTATGCCACTGAGCTGTCTCCCCAACCCAGGCAGGGATTTTTTAAGTAGGCAAATTAACTTTTATTTCCACAGTAGTCTTCATCATCACAGATTTGCAGTCATAATAATAATAAATATCAGTCAAACTGATAGCATGTTACTTTCTGTATTTGACACCCAGTGAAGTGTTTGAAACATTCTCGTTTCAAATCGGAGATATTGTCATATTTACTTATTATGTTTTTGCTTTGGGGCCAGAGTGACCCTGTGTGGTCTAGGCTAGACTTAAACTCACTGGACAGCTCACGCCCACCTGGAACAAGGAGCGGCCCTGCCTCAGTTTCCAGCTGCTACCATTGCAGGCGTGCACGGGTGTCTGGCTGCCACCGTGCTTCTGTGACTGCCTCGCTTCCAGAGGCAGACGCTGTGGCGCAGGCAAAGTCAGCCGCCCTCCTAGTGCGCGGGCAGCAGGTGACAGGGCCTGGCCGCTCGCCTGCGTCTGACTGCGGGCCCCCCGCCCCACAGCGACGTGACCCCCGCCCAGCCATCGCCTACGCCCTCTGTTCTCGCAGTCTTGTCGGACGCTCCCTGGACCAACGTCTCCGGATCGTGCAAGGGCAGATGCTTCGAGCTGGAGGAGGTCGGACCCCCGGACTGTCGCTGTGACAACCTGTGTAAGAGCTACAGCAGCTGCTGCCATGACTTCGACGAGCTCTGCTTGAAGACCGGTAGGTGACCCTGGCGCCCTGGGCAGCCCCCAGGGGTGGCCTGGAGACCCCTGCTGCTGAGCTGGGTCGGAGCCGTCCCGCTTTGGCCGACCGGACGTGCATCGGAGTTGTTTCCTGCTGGTTTACAGCGAGCGTGCGCGGGGCGGACGACCTTCTGGCCGGGTCTGACCGCCCTCGGCAGCCGCGCCGTGCGGAGCTTTCTCGCCTCTTCATCCTCTCTGTCTCTTGTGTCGCCTCCCGCGTTGACTGCTGGCGGACATGGACTGCAACTGTGCGCATTCTCAGAGGGCTGGGTTTTCTTTTCTTTTATTATTTTTTAGTATGAAATACTATTTATATGAGTGCGTGCTTGCAGCGCGTGACTGTTGCGTGCACCCTTGGGAGTTGGCACGCCACAGACCTCACCTTCGCGCTGTTCCTGTCCGCTGTGCCCCTCCCTGGTCTCTTGGTTTCCTTCCCGTTTGCCAAACGCTTTCGGCTCGCTTGCCCAGCCCTAGGCTTTCTTTCCATCCCCTTTCTTTTCTTTCCCTTTTTTTTTTTTTGGCTGGGGGGGTGGGGGAGGTGGGGTGGTCTAGGGAAGAGCTTATGGGGTGTTTAGGATCTCACTACTAGATCAGACTGGTAGTGATCATCCTGTTTACCGCCTCCCAAGAGCTGAATTACACACGCGAGCCACCATGCCCAGTCTCCATTGCCATCTCAGTGGGCTCTAGAGGTGAGGCCGGCATGGCAGGCCTAGGGATCGAACTGCCGGCCCCCCGTACCTGCATCTCTTTTTCTGTACCAACTCTGAGTCTTCCTTGATGCAAATGGAAGATTGTACGGAATTGTATTTGGCGTTTTCTGTTGTGGGTAGCTCTGAACTCTTCCTCTGAGGTTTTCCTTTTTTTTTTTTTTTTACACTTTTTCTCCATGAAAGCTATGGGATGCATGCATGTGATATGAGAAAGACCCCATGGGGACTTCAGGTGTATCATGGAAGACTTTAGCGGGTCCACGCAGGGCACGCGGCACGTTCCTGGGCAGAGCTCCTCCCACACCGTCTGATCAAATCAATAAGCGGCTCTCTTTGGAACCCCCGGAGACGGGTTTCAGAGCCCTCTGGACGTGTCATTGCTTACCTTTCGATTTTTATGCAGCAATGATTCTCCTCAAAGCCTAGCTCCTATTATCATTGCCATTATTAGTCTGATCTTTTTAATGATATAATTAGAAACAGAGACACTATGCTCTTTTACTGAGACCATTGCTTCTGATACAGGAGAATGGACATCGACTGTTACTAATTCTGGTGCATTTCCCCCACCTCCTGCAAAATAAGAAGAGCTTATTTAGACCATTTTGTGTAGAGTCCGTTTTCCAGACTCGTGGCCACATCCTGCTGTTGCTATGGCGCTTTGGGAGCTCCTCCCTTCTCCACTGCAGGGCTGCTTCTCTGAGTGCTGAGCCTGCACAGGTTCAGCGGAGGCTTTGGCTAAGAGACTCAAGTGTTTCTCAGGTCCAGCATCACTGTGAACCATCAGCCTGGGTCTGCTTGGCACCGGGGGTTCCCTGGCATCTTGTGCTCCCTCCTGAGCTGGAGGGAGCTTGTCCCAACATGGACACCAGCCTCAAAGCCCCCATCTCCAGTTCCTCGCCAAGGGGAATGGGCACCCTGACCCCGCTTACCTCACACCTTCAGTCCTTGGCTTCGTAACGGTGGGACTGTAAGGACGTGTGGTGGAGGAGGGGCCGCCCCATGCACAGAGGCAACGTGTGCCGAGAGGGGAAAATCAAGTGTCAGGAAGAGAAGAGCAAGGTCGTGTCTGAGGCTCGGCTTCCCTGTGCCACGCACTCTCTAGAAGCAAGCCCAGTGTTTTGGCATGAACAAAGCCTGCTGCCCGCGTCTCTGCGTGTGCCGCGCGCGTGTGCGTATGTACTGACGCAAGTGTGTGTGTGTGCCTGTGTGTGGGCACTACTACGCTTGCAAACCTTGATAAGCATCGCACGCATTGTGCTTTTTTGTTTCCAGTACTGGAGGCTGAGCACAAGTCCCTGCTTGTGCTGGGCAAACCCTCTACCACTGGGCTACACCTTGGCCCTTTTCCTTATTATATGTTGGATCTCGCCAAGTTCCCCAAGATGTTCTGGAACTTGCAATCTTCCTGCTTCAGCCTCAAACTGTGTTTTCAAATGACTGTCTAGTATAGAATTGAAGGGTTGAAGTCCATTTGATGGAACAATGAACTGACATTTGTATTTCCCCAAGTTTTAT
Organism: Capromys pilorides; assembly: GCA_004027915.1. Lineage (NCBI taxonomy): Eukaryota > Metazoa > Chordata > Mammalia > Rodentia > Capromyidae > Capromys > Capromys pilorides. The sequence continues at coordinate 3,734 of PVKN010029445.1, forward strand.
TAATATATCCTACTCGTGCACATTCATACTTCTGCTTCTTTCTCTTAGGATGTAGTCCTAGCAGTGGAATTTCTGGTCAAAGTCTATATCTGCTTAAACATTTAAGTGTATATTGTAAAAATGTACTTCTGAATGCTTGCATTTCTGTCAAAGGGCCCCAATTTACTATTCCATTTTACCACTGGATATTCTGTCTGTCTGTCTGTCTGTCTGTCTGTCTGTCTGTCTGTCTGTCTCCTGGGGATAGAACTCAGGGCCTTGTGGACATTAGACAAGGATGGAAGTATATACTGAGCCAATAGGTGATCTTATTGAATCCTAGCTTTCTTTTCTATTCTATTCTCTTTTTTTAGACAAGCTTTCACTATGTAGTGCAGGCTGGTTCTGACCTCACTGTGTAGCCCAGGCTGTCCTGGGACCCACAGCAATTCTCCTGCCTCAGTCTCCCAAGTGCTGGGATCCCAGGTGTGTGGCACCATGCCCAGCTCTGAGGATGCTTTTCTTGACTGTCCTTTCTCCAGGAGCCCCCAGCCCACCCGGCACTGTCTGCCAGCATCTTCTGTGATTTCCCTCAGTGTGCAGCACTAGCTGACGAGATCCTGTGTGTGGCTTTCCTTGATGCAGCCTGCCTTTCCCATTTGCGATGTGCACCCCGTGAGATGGGGGCGTGGTTTCTCTGGTTCTTTAGCCCGTCCCAGGACCATTGCTGCCCTCCAGGAAGAGGTGGGACAGAGACTCCTGCATGCGTGAGGGAGCCAGGAGCGCTGTCCCGCCCGCAGCTGCACGTGGAGCCGTCCTTTACCTCGGCGCTCATTTCCAGTGGGTTTCATAAATACTGGTGGCACACTGAGCCTAGAAATACAATGGTGAAAGGAGAGAGGTGATGCTTTTCCCCCCTCAGAACTTTGAGTCAAGCAAAAACTCTAACAAACAGAAGACACAGGGCTCTCACCAAACCGAAAAGATCTTTTTCTGAACCTTTTTTCTTGGAAGGGTTGAACCATGAGCTTTCAGTGGAGCACCTGTGGACAGGAAGCTGTACCCTGTCTGTGGGCCTCGTATGAGGCGGGCCTCAGGGGGTGGCGGGGCTTAGTCTGCTCCTTGGTCTGCTGGGGACTGTGTGTGCTGTGGTCACTTGGTACTCTTAGACATGTGCATGGACATGGGCTCAGGCAGGCCCTGTAGCGGGTGGTGGCTGCTGCCTCCTGTTTTTGCTTTCTATTCTATGGAAAAAAAGGTAAAATTAAAATCATCCCAGCACAATGACATACATGCACCAGGGTTTACAGCAGCACAGTTTGTCTCTTGTTTTTAAATCAAGCCAGCCAGGGTTGAGCAAAGCTACTTCCAACACAGACAAGCAGAGCTCTGGGGCCTGTCTCTCACTGACAGGTGGTCTCGCCTCAGAGCCTTCTGCTGGACTCTGTTCTTAGGGCGTTAGGCAAGTGGGGGTGCAGTAGGGGAACTCTTCTTGTCTTTTCTAATTCCATTTTTCCCAAAGAGCTCCATGTTGCGTTTGAGTTTGTTCTCTCATTTGAAAAACTCGGAAATGGGTCCTCCATGTACATTCTCCGTGTACTGTCTTGGCCAGGGCCTGACCCAGGTGACAGGACACGTGAGCTTAGCTCTCACTGTGGGGCGTGCAGGGCCAGCGTGGCTCCTTCCTGTGCTGTGGACAGCAGGGGGACCCTGTTCTGTTGCGGTGATTGCAGCTCGCGGCTGGGAGTGCACCAAGGACCGATGTGGGGAGGTTCGTAATGAGGAACACGCCTGCCACTGCTCTGAGGACTGCCTGGCCCGCGGGGACTGCTGCACCAACTACCAAGTGGTCTGCAAAGGTACGGGCTTAAGACTCAAAGGCGTTCCAAGGCACCCCACATGGGGCAGATCGGACACCTTGCCCGTGGCTTCGGGAGGGGAAAGGAGGAGTTGTATCCTGTTTTCCCCACGCTTCTTTTTGCTGTCTTTCATTTCCATGGATCAGAAATAATTAAGAAACGAAGCAGGGTTTCCTAGTAGGTGGAACCTTGATAGGGAAGAGATTTCTGCACTTTGCCTGGGTTTTAGGTCGGGCTTCCTAGTTATGGACCCTGAGATAGGCGTTGGTGCCCACGCTTGGGAGGAGTGCATCAAACTGGAGCCCAGTGAGAGGGCAGGGGGGTGGGTGGGATAGGGGATAGGGGCAGGGCCAGCAAGGAAAGGGGTGATGCCAGCCAGGGCAGGTTCACTGTGGCCCGCCGTATGGTGGCTCTGAAGAGCAAGGCTGAGTTTTCTTTTGGGGGGAAGCGCATGAATTTGCGCAAGTTTCCCAAGGTGCAGGCTGCAGGGGCAGTTACTGGTTTCGATGGGGAAGGTCCCAACAGCTCCGCTGTACTCAAGGCCATGCAGGTCTTTGTGTTGACGTCCTGTGGCCGATGCTACACGCTACACGACCGTGTTTAGTGAGATAATTAACAGTCATCGCTGGGCTGTGCAGTCTAAGGAGCGTAAGGGACCATGCCAGCCACTCACGGATGTTCATTTGGGAAGGCTCAAGAACCTAGATCTGCAGCTTGCAAGTCACTGTTGGCTTCTACGCTAAACCTTTTCCCTCTCTCTGATGTGGAATGCATCACATTTTCTGTTTAAAAGAGTTTGAGAGAAGAGCAAATCAGTTCTGAACCTCGTGACTGTGTTGTGTAGCAAATTGCCTGAGTCTGGACACTCTATACTGAAAAGAGAGCATTTTTTAGATCATAGAATGAGATAGGGTAGCCTGGCCTATCAGTTCTCTGGTGAGCGCTTTCTGACCACGTCACACCATGCCGGCTTGAGCCTCAGTGGTGGGAGTTTGTGTAGAACTCGAACTGCTGACTCCCCTCCGACAGCCCACTCCGTGGGAGTGAGTCCAGCACTGGGGCACCTGCGTGAGTCTCTGCAGAGGGTGACAAATTCCCTTCCACAAGTGTCTGTCTCTTGCTGCTTTTCTTTTTCATTTTAGACAGGGCCTCACTATGCAGTTCAGGATGGCCTTGAACTTTCAAAGAGCCTCCTGCTTCAGCTTCCTGAGTGATGGGGTTACGGGCATGGGCCACCACGCCCGGTTAAGAGTGAGCTTCTTAAAGTGTCCTATTGCAGTTTAAGTCTAAACGTCTTTGTTCTCTGTTCTTGGTAAGGCTTACTTAGGGAAGAGCAAAGCTTACCTTCTCAGATCTCACTACAGGATTAGAACAGAGACAGCATTAGCCCTCATTTCTCAATTCAAGGCTGTCCACAGGTCCATGGGAAGTGACCTCTCCATGGTCATCTGCCCCTGATCACCCCTTATGCTGGGAGCTTCTGCCTTCTCTACAGGGAAGCTCTGTTGTGGCTTTGGGATCTTGGGTGGCAGAGCAAAGAACGTTCCATCTCATGACGGAACAGTTTGTTTCTGAGGGATGCAAACATGAAATTTAGTTCACTGACGCCACTGGGTTTTTAAATCTACCAACCATCTAGACTCCGAAGGCTCGAATAAACACCACTTGAGGTTATAAAATCCTAGCTCTGCCACCAGGTATGGGTGTACTTTAAAAGCCAAACCAGACACCAGACTCTATGTCAGAGTTTCTTTTAGATGTTATGTCATATGCAAGTGTCCAGGAGGACATCGGTGCCGGGCTTGTTTGCTTTCTGGCTCTGGGCGACATCTCTAATTACACACCAGGTGACCTTGGGCACTTTCCCTTGCAGGAGAAACACACTGGGTGGACGATGACTGCGAAGAGATCAAGACCCCCGAGTGTCCTGCCGGGTAAGTGGGCTCTAGGGACCCTGAGAAGTCCAAGCCATTAATGATAAGCGGCACACAGAATGGGGGGTACATGGTTGTAAGTGATGTAAAACTGAAATCCCCTTCCACAAACGGTGAGTACTCGCTAGTAATTCGACACCCGGAAGCTACCTATAAATTTGGATGTTTTTTTTTTTTTTTCCTTTCGGCTTGAGACGAACTATCACGTCTTCCACGCTGCCGAAGGTTTCGCAAAGTGTATTTGGATATCTCTGCAGAAGGAAACATTGCAGGCAGGGACTTTCTTTGTGTTTCAGTGTTTTTCCCTGGAGTTCTGCTTCTTGGCGCTTTGGAGGAGTGGGGGAGGGGAACGGAAGTGGGGGATGCGGAACTTAACGCCGTTCTCCCAGGCGCAGAAACCCTGGGGAAACCCTGCAGCAGGGCCCGGCTGGAGTGGCAGCTCCCCGCTCGGGTGTGACCAGTGCCAGGCGCCGAGGAGGCCTTCCAGGAAACTGCTGACACTTCAGGGACCTTGCAGATGCTTGGCAGAAAATGCCTTTTCAGCAAACGCGCTTCTGTGATCTATTTGGTCTTTTAAAAACGTATCTAGGGTTGGCCACACAGTCGGGGGACCCAGAATCTAGATGTTTTCATTTGCTTCCTTTTTAACCATCGCGGGCCATTTGGACCCCTTGGGCTGGCGGAGCAGGGTGGTGACGGCTCCTGACTCCCCTGAAGTGTGGTTTCTGAGGAGAAGGCAGTCTCTGGAGTCGCGGCCCTGGTAAAGGAAGAGCTGCGCAGCTGTCACTGGCACCTCCTCTAGCACTGCTCAGCATGCTTTCCACGTGACCCATTCAAAAGGTGCTGTGTTCATCACGTGGCTTTAAGTAAATACACGCTTACCCTTGCTCTATGAGCTTCAGACTGTTGGAAGTAGTTCTGCTCCTGTTTCGGTATGCTCGAGTTTGACCAACCGCACCGTCAGGCAGTAAGAAAGGATCATGTCACAGGCCCCAGGCCTGGGTGGACGAGTAGCCCAGTTCTTTCTTGCTATACGTTCTAGAGGGCTATGTAATTTAAATTATTTTTGGAAGTGTTTTATAATTAGAATTAAAGGAACTTTAAGTGCTTTGATTTAGGAGCAAGAGGGCTAACAATTTTACATTTATGTATTCATTCGTCCGCTCGTGTGTGAATGACTGAATTTGGGTCACTGACAACTTACCGAGGGTCCACAACATAGGAAGATGACTGAGATACGCACTGCTTTGCAACTTGTGGAGAAGAGAAACAGGTTAACAGGTCGCTGCAGGGTAGCGCACAGTGATGGGCGTGTGGGTGATGAAGGGGGGGTGTGGAGTAATGTCGGGAAGGAAGCTGGAAGTGTGTGGAAGGGCGAGCAGCTAGCACTGTGGAAGAGGAGACTTAGAGCTGCGTTTTAAAGAATGCAGAAGAGTTCTCCAGGTGGCAGTGGGACAGGATGTATTTCAGGCAAATGTAAGTTTTTAAAAGGTAGCATATAGTATTTTTGTTTGTAAAGCAAGCAGCAATGGAGGCAGAGGATATACATGGAGAGAAATCTGAAGAGTCCAGCCCTTTCCCTTGCTCATGTAGCCTGGACCTGTGTCACCTGGGATGTGGCGTGTATGGGAACCTCGGTGCCCCGGCTTCCTTCCCGGAAGGTTCCTGGACTGTTGCTCTCGGGTGGGTGGTGCGCATGGCCCTGCGGCAGACCGGCGGCTGCTGCTGCTGCTGCTGCTCTGAGCTGCGACTGTTGCTCTTTCAGGTTCGTCCGCCCTCCGCTCATCATCTTCTCGGTGGACGGCTTCCGCGCATCCTACATGAAGAAGGGCAGCAAGGTCATGCCCAATATCGAGAAGCTCAGTAAGTCCTCCAGGCCCGCAGCCCAGGCTGCCTCGGCCCCCCGCCGTGCCCTGCCTGCTGCTGTTGGAGACACGAGACGGCCTCAGCATGTCTCTTCAGTGTTCATAGCGTGGATTTGTCCAACAGGGGATCACCACTGGTTCCTTGGTCCTCATAGCTGACCTTGTATTTCCAGGGTCCTGCGGTACACATTCTCCCTACATGAGGCCCGTGTACCCCACCAAAACCTTCCCGAACTTGTACACCCTGGCTACTGTGAGTATTTCCCAAATTATGGGTAGTCAGAGGGCTGATTTTCCTTCTGGGTTAACGTAAGGGAAGATGGGGAGTTGAGAGCGGATCTCCCTACGGAACCAAGGCTGGTCTTGAATACATAGTGACTCTCCTGCCTCAGCCTCCAGAGTGCTGGAGCTACAGGTGTGCACAGGACTCCCAGCTTAAAGTAGAGAATATTAAAACACCCTCCTCAGTGTTCAAAGAAAATTTGTTTCCCACAACAGTTATTAGCTTTCTAAGTGAAAAAACTGATTTTAAGTTGCTATGTTTTCATCTTCAAATACCCCAAATCCACCTGATTTTCTTCTTTAAAGTCAAATTACTTTTTACTTTATGGCTGCTATTTCTGTTGTTCAAGGGGAAGAACTATCTTGGACTGAAGAAAAACAAAAGTATTTGGAAATCAAAGTTCTTTGGAGGCGTTGTGTACATCTCGCCCTAAAATAATAAAAACGTTGTTTTCATTGTTCCTACAGTTAAGAAAACCAAACATTTAGTTTCTTGTAGTAATGTCAAGTTTCTCAAATGGCTTATCACTCTGAAAATACTGCACGTATCTTATCTGCTTTTTGGAAATGAAGTGCCATCTTATACAAACTTCTGTGATAAGAAAATTTATAATAGGACAAATGTACATGGATTATTGCATTGTTGTCTTAACTTTAAATCTGTCACCTCACCCAGGGGCTGTACCCAGAGTCGCATGGCATTGTGGGTAATTCCATGTATGATCCTGTGTTTGATGCCACCTTCCACCTCCGAGGGCGGGAGAAATTTAACCACCGCTGGTGGGGAGGTCAGCCGGTGAGTCCCTGCTTCCTCCTTCCATGTGTGCGTTGGACTGTTTCATCCCAGATCTGTTACCTGAGGAACAGATCTGGAGAACTTCCCTGTTTTGTAATGTTTCTGTCTTTTGATATTATATATGCAATACACGTGTCATATGTGTGTGTAGGTTCAATCTATTTGTGATGTGCATATGCTAATCTACACTTGTGTGGGTGGGGTGCATATAACTACACATGTCTTTGTGTGTGCGCATCCATGTGTAGTGTGTGCAGTGGTATAAAGGTGTGGGATGCTAAATGTATCCGTAAGGATGGCCATGGCCCAGGGTCATGGGTTGAATTTCAGAGGTTTTTGAAGAAGTAGATTTTACTGACTTACCTTACTTGGGAATGAATACAGGGAAAAAGAAAAATGGACGATGTTGTCATCAGTAGAAATAGGAAAGCATGTAGGAGGAAAGGACACTGAAACCCATAATAGATTTGTGAATTGTGTAATTCTGCCCATTTTTGCTGCTTTTTTTGAGACAGAGCCTTGCCGTGTAGTTCAGGCTGCTCTTTAACTCAGGGCTGTCCCGCGATCTCATTTTCTTGAAGAATCGGATGACAGGTGCGCACTACCGCGCCTGGATTATTTCATCCATTTTTTAAATCACAGAGGTTAATATATTCAGAGATTCTGAGAACAGCAATCAGTACTGAGAGAGAAATCGCCCTGCATACCTTTGATCAAATGTCTTTGTCCATATTAAATGGCCGTTGGTGGCCGGGACCTGCTGGCCTGTCTGTGACTGTGCATGGCACGGTACCGAGCTCTGGGCACACACGAGGCATGCCGCAGCCATAGCCGTCAAGCCGGGTGGATGGAGGACTGGAGCCCTGCAGACGCGGGCCCGGGGTGCCGGCTCAGCTGTGGGGAGAAGGGCTGAGAGGGTCCCGTGCCGGCCCCCCTGCTCCTGGTGGCTCCCGCCCGAGGAGGTTGGAAGGTGCTGTGCAGGGGCCGTGGGCTGTGTGGCTCTGCTTTCGCCTGTGGAGCCTCCCCCGCTGGGTGGCCCTGGGGTGCTTGCTGTGGTGCACAGGGAGAAGAGCACGCGGAGCAGCCGCCGTTTTCTAAGACACTGCTTTCTAGTACGACGGTCACTGTGGCCAGAGCGTGTCACTTAGTGAGTTCCCACTCTGCGAGAGGAGTGTGGGCTTTTTTAAAGCAATCAGCATCGAGACACTGCTTGTACGTCTGCAGAAGTGCTTTTTACAGTAGCTGTTCAGGTATGCTACCGAGTTCTACTGTCATTATTTTATTTGTTCTAGAAAAGGTCTGTGGTGATCTGGTTAGTGACCTCAGGGACATCTGTTCATAGGTGGGGCTCCCTAGAGGGGGTGACAGAGAACTAATGATGAGTTAGTGGGGTTGTAGAAGTGACAGCCCTGCCAGGGCCTTGCTAGCTGATCTTCTGTAATAACTTTAGCACAGAAGCCCGCTTCCTGAGGAACCTAAGACATACACATAGTAGTGACAACTGCCCGAGTCAACTCGACTTGGACATCAGGGTTTCTGGGGAGAACGAACTGGACCAGCGCTTACTTAGCTCAGCTGCACAGGGGCCAGCGAGGGAGGTGGCCAGCCCGGTGGGAGGCCTTTGAGCCCAGGCGGGAGCACGCGGAACCACATGTCCAGATGCTGTGTCGCCCTTCTCCTTTCCCACCATCTTCCCGCCCTCTATCTCTGTCCTTGTCTCCTGTGAGCTATCTTTCATTTTGCTCTTTATTTATAGTTTTGGTTTCTCATATAAGAAAAACTCTGTGAGGTTTAAGCTAGCGTGTCTGATTTATTTCACTTCACACGGTGATCTTCAGGTTTACGATGTTCCTACAAAGAATGCAAGTCTTTCCTTTTCATAGCAGAGCAGTATTCCACTGTGTGCACATGCCGCATTTCTTTATCCATTCATCAGCTAGCGGATGCATAGGCTGCTTCCAGGATTCAGCCGCTGTTTATGGTCCTGCTAGAAACGTGGGTGCGCGTGTCTCGCTGTAATACGATGTCTTTCATCTTTTAAGAAGACACCCGGAAGGGGAATTAGTTGGGTCAAATGGAGTATCTAATTTTAGTTTAGTTCCACAGTGACTGTACCCCTGGCATTCTAAATTCTAAGGACCAGAGTAGCAATTATTTTTAAAAAAATGCATTTTATTGGACTTTAGCAGAAGAGCATGTGGACAGCAGTGCTCAGGAGCTAGAGCCCAAGTGTAAGAGTACATGAAGCTCCAAGTGTCTGAGAAAAAGAGGGCTGGGGATGTAGCTCAGTGGCATAAGCTCTGCCTGGCAAGTGCGAGGTCCTGGATTAGATTCCTGGTACCAGAAAAGAGAAAGGATTGGTGAATATTCCTTGGGTGTTTGTACAAACCTCCCCAGAGTCCCGTGCGTTTCATAAAGTCACCAGTGAAAAAAATAACCAGAAAAAAGAAAATATTTGTAAAAATCTTAGACCTCTGCTTAAGTTAAGTGCAACTTATTTCACTGAAGGATAAGCCACCCAAGATGTTTGGCTGGATGATG
>PVKN010029446.1:0-13002 GCA_004027915.1 Capromys pilorides
CCCCCCCCACACACATGCTGCTGCTGCCATTCTAAGGCTCTTTGTCTTTCTCTGCTTAGTCACTCCCTTTGTCCTCATCTCAGATGGGAGGATGGAAAGGGGCAGTAAGAGCCCTCCGGTGATAGCTCCTCTTGCCCCTATTCCTCTGGCGCCCCATCCTTCTATGTCCCTACAGCCCCAGCCCCAGTGTCTACTTAGGACCAGAGAGGATTAGGACCTGTAGTAGGTCAAAAATGGGTGGAGCGGGCTGGGGAGATAGTTCAGTAGAATAAGCTCTTGCCTGGCAAGTGCAAGGGCTTGAGTTTAAGCCCCAGTTCTGCAAAAAAAAAAAAAAAAAAAAAAGAACCAACAACAACAAAAACAAGACTCTTTGCCGGGCACAGTGGCTCACACCTGTAATCCCAGCACTTGGGAGGCTGAGGCAGGAGGATCCATGTAAGTTTAAGACCAGCCTGGGCTACAAAAGTGAGCTCAAGGCCAGCCGAACTGCATAGTGAGAGCCTGTCTCAAAAAGACAAAAAAAAAAAAAAAAAATGGGTGTAGCAATCACAGTGGGTAGGTAATATGGGAAGTGATGGGCACCAGGTCTTAGTGACCTGATCAGGAAGGGAGGAGGAGAGGAAGTATTCCAGCGGATATGACGGATATGACGCAGAGAACAGGAGGTGACCAGGCAGAGAGTGAATAAGGGGATGGGGTCAGGGGGAGGTGGTCCTCCTCTGGGAAAGGGAAGGGACTGCTGATTTACACTCTCCTTCCTGGGGATTTCCGGAAGAAACAGTAGCCACAGAAAAGGTGTGAGCAGAAATTGCCCCAGACTTCAGAACCTTTGGTTTCTTTGTTTTGAGAGTTTACACTAAGACCTCTTGTCTGAGTTGCCTCCAATCCAAAACCAATGGTATCATTCACTTCGTTTCTCTAACAGCAACTCTGTTCCCTAGGCACTTTCCCTACCGCAAGGAGAATGAAAAATCAAAGATTACTAGATATTCCAGGAACTATCAGCTTTCCAGGGTGTGACAGGGACAGAGAAGGGAGCCAGGTGGGGATTCCCTCAGAATGACACTGGGTAATTCTTGTCTCCTGAGGGCAGGTCCTTGCCTCCTCGAGGTGCTGACTGACTTGAGGCTGGGGGAGGGTTGATGACAGTTGGAATGAGTAGGAACAGGGCCAAGAGACTGGGGAAAACTGCTGGGAGCCGGGCCTGAGAAATGAGGAGTCAGGAAGTGGGGAGGATGACCCCTGGGAATGGGAAATGGAGGCTGCAATGGCAGTTGGGGTCTGGAGTGTGCAAAAGGGCTGCGAGTGGGTAACTTAGGAAGCCTGAGATGCCACCCTGGAGCTTACTATAAAAAGATGTTCAGCCCTGCTGATAGTCTGCTTCCTCTGCGTACCCATTCCAGAAGAATCATGCTACCTTTGGGCAATGAACTCCCTGATCACTGTCTCCTGCCTCCCTGACTTGTCTTCCGCCCTCTCTAGCGGGCTGCTTGGTCCTGTCCTGAGCCATGTCAAGCTACCTCCTTCCTTACCTCTCCCCCACTTGGTCCTGGAAGTCAGCCTCTGGGGCCAGAGGGCAGTGTGAAGGAGCCTTGAGAAAGGGAGGCCACGAAGGGTCAGACAGTAGGAGCAGAAATTCTCCCAGGACGTGGTCTGCGTTGGCCAGGCCCTTTTCCTGCCTCCCTGCCTCCCCTGGGGCTCTGTCCCACCAAAAAAGAAAAGAGACAGCTGAGGGTTCCTTGTGGGGTTTGAGGGGAAAAAAAAAAAGCTCTGTCGTCAGCTGGCTCAGAGTCTTTAAAACTCATCCAGCTGTTAGAGAGTTCCCTCCCCCCTCCCCTGGGCAAGTCCCTTTTTTTTTTAATTAAGGAAAACAAAACAAAAAGAAAACGAGGATTTTGGGAAGCAATGAGACACCCATCCAGGTCCCACCGATAGAACTCCCGACTGAGTGGCTTACAGATCAGCCAATCAATCGCAGAGCTCTGGTTACTTAAAAAAGCTGGCGCGGAGAGAGGCCGCGGAGAGCCCACGGGGAGACCCGCAGATACTTAGTATAGAGAGACAGAGGAGAGAGCCTGGGACAAAGGCACAACGGAAGGAGGCAGAGGCAGGGCGAGCGCGGAGACGCAGCCAGACCGAGTCCTACAGAGAGAGCAGCTTTGGCAGGAGAAAGACGGGGAGGGCGCAGGAGGAGAGTTTGGAGAAGCGACCCCTGGGCGGCCCTCCTAGTGAGGAGGGTGAAGTTTTCTGGGTCTCCCGTGAAGGTCCTCATTCCCTCTGAAAACTGCCTGTGGCCTCGGCACGAGGGAGCCCTAAGCTTTAGACAAGAGCTTGCTACAGCTAGGGTGTGGAGGACCTGGTCCCTGCCAGCAGCAGCCCCCGTGCCATGTCCTTTACGGGCTCACGTCCCGGGAGGGGCCTGGCCAGGCGCGAGCCGTGGAGAGCCCAACCCCGCCTGCTGCCCCACGCGGCACCTCTCTCCGAGCTGCTGCTGCTGCTGCTGCTGCTGCTGGTCTCCCTCCTGCCCTCGGCCCGGCCGGCCAGCCCCCTCCCCCGGGAGGAGGAGATCGTGTTTCCAGAGAAGCTCAACAGCAGCGTCCAGCCTGGTTCGGACGTCCCGGCCAGACTCGTGTATCGCTTGCCGGCCTTTGGGGAGACGCTGCTGCTGGAGCTGGAGCAGGATCCCGGCGTGCGGGTCGAGGGACTCACGGTGCAGTACCTGGGCCAGGCGCCTGAGCTGCTGAGTGGAGTGGAGCGGGGTACCTATCTGACCGGCACCATCAATGGAGATCCGGAGTCTGTGGCATCCCTGCACTGGGACGGGGGAGCCCTATTAGGGGTGTTGCAGTACCGAGGGGCTGAGCTCCACCTCCAGCCCCTGGAAGGGGGCACCCTCAACTCTGCTGGGGGGCCGGGTGCTCACATCCTTCGCCGGAAGAGTCCTGCCAGCGACCAGGGTCCCATGTGCAATGTCAAGGCTCCTCCTAGGAGTCCCCATTCCAGCCCCCGAAGAGCCAAGGTAGGCAACCCTAGTATCCTGCCATGTCCTCCCGCCATGTCTGTCCCACTGACCCCATTCACCCTGTCCTCACCCACTTCTGCTTCTGGCCATCATCCGCTCCTCTCTCTTCTGTCTGCCTCTCTCCATTCTCTCCACTGACCTCCTGCTATCTTGGGAAGGCTCTGGCCTCTGTGCCCAGCCCTTCTAATCAGATCCACCCTGAGGGTTCCTAGAGGTTGGTCATGTACATGAGGCTGGGAACGACTGCTCCCCCTTCCTTCCTCCCTGCTGGCCACAGGATACCCCACTGGCCCTGTCCCCAGGAATAAAGCCCTAACAGCCCCTTGGCCTTGGCTCTGCCCAATGATTTGTACCCTCACACCCAGCTGCAGAAGTGAGATTTGAGGCCAGGCCAGAGGAATTGGTCTCTGGCCTCTGATGCTGCCTTCAAAAGTGTTCTGGCAAACTGCAAACTAGGACAGGAGTGGGCAGGGTAAGAAAGGGCTCTGTACCTCCTGGTCAGTTGCCATCCCACTCAGTGGAGTGACTGTGAGGCTGGCTGCCTGGGGCTCCATCCTTCCCTTCTTCCCACTCCCAGACCACCATTCCCCCTCTCCCTAACATCTGCCCCTTTCCCTCCCTTGCTTTAAGCTTTAATCCAGACCAGACCTCCCTCCACACCCGCCACGCTGAGATCTGGCTCCAGCCCTAGCTGCTGACTGAATTGTTCCTTCGACACGTTGCAGCCCAACACTCTAGTCCAAGTCCCACAGGCCTCAGCCATACATCCTCAGGCCTGGGGTACCCCAGAGCCCCCCCCCTCTACCCCCGCAGGCAACCCAGTGGCTTTTTAAACTTGGGGGCCCACACAGCCCTGGGACGTGGCATCTCTCTCCTCCCCTTCACAACCAACAGCTGATTCCTCAGCATTACCACAAAAGCCCTGGGATTTGGGGTTGAGGGGAAGGCCCAACCTAGACTGTCAGGAATCCCAGGGGTTATGCAGGGCCCAGCTGGCTCTGCTTATTTCCAGGCCCAGGAAGTGAGGGAGGGGAGAAGCCATCCACGGGTCTGGGAGGCTATTTCAGGATCTTCCTCTCCCTCTTCTTCTCCAGCGCTTTGCTTCACTGAGTAGATTTGTGGAGACCCTGGTGGTGGCTGATGACAAGATGGCAGCATTCCACGGAGCAGGACTGAAGCACTATCTGCTGACTGTTATGGCAGCAGCAGCCAAGGCCTTCAAGCACCCAAGCATCCGCAATCCTGTCAGCTTAGTGGTGACTCGACTAGTGATTCTGGGGTCAGGCCAGGAGGGACCCCAGGTGGGGCCCAGTGCCGCCCAGACACTACGCAGCTTCTGTGCTTGGCAGCAGGGCCTCAATACCCCTGAAGACTCGGATCCTGACCACTTCGACACAGCCATTCTGTTTACTCGTCAGGTGAGGCCCTAATCAGTACCCCAGGCTGGGCACTGCACAGCCCAGAGGCACCACTCCATGAACTGTGATGGAAATGGTGCCTGACCCCCACCACAGTGCCACGTGGGGCTCTCTGGACCCTACAGCACCGGGTCCTCAGAGCCCAGCCCCTTACCACAATCCAGATTCCAGTGCTGTGGGCTGCAGATCTTGGCTCTTCTTATGTGTCTTCTCTGACCTCTCTCCACAGGACCTGTGTGGGGTCTCCACTTGCGACACCCTGGGTATGGCTGATGTGGGTACTGTGTGTGACCCAGCTCGGAGTTGTGCCGTGGTGGAGGACGACGGGCTCCAGTCAGCCTTCACTGCTGCACATGAGCTGGGTAAGGAGGGACTGGGACCAGGAGCACCTAGGGTACATGAACAAGGGTTTCATGAGCTAGCCAGGGTATAAATGGCAGTCCCAAGGTATTTCTTCCTCCTCAGGCCTACCTCCATGACTAATTCTTAAATTTTCCTATTAAATGAGATAGTATGTGGATACCTACCACAAAAGGTTGTGTGTGTGTGTGTGTGTGTGTGTGTGTGTGTGTGTGTATTGGAAGAGACAGTGAGGGAATAGGGGTTCCGGGCTGAGAGTGTTGGCTCCAAACAAAATGTGCAAGGCAAGGTCTCTCCTTTGGGGAAGGGAAGTCAGAGCAGCAGGACCTCCGTGTTAGGAGCTCTCGGCATCAGCAGGAGATCAGGGCAAGGCATTCCAGCTGCAGCCACATTCACGAGGGAACCCCGCCAAGGTGCAGGCTTGGGCCCCTGACACTAGCAGGCCCTCTGCTCTCCAGGCCATGTCTTCAACATGCTTCATGACAACTCCAAGCAATGCAGCAGTCTAAATGTGCAAGGAAGCAAGTCCCATGTCATGGCCCCCGTGATGGCACACGTGGACCCTGAGGAGCCCTGGTCCCCCTGCAGTGCCCAGTTCATCACGGAATTCCTGGACAATGGCTACGGTAAGCAGATGGCCCTCACCTTTCCCTGGAAAGGACTCAGTCGCATCACATTGCCCCCGCCACTTGCTTCCTCTGTGTTTGGAGGGTGGAGGAACGGCTGTCTCTGTGATTCCCACTTCCTCCAAAAGTAAATTGCCCAGTGAGAGGAGCAAAGTCTTGGCTCAGAGAATTAGAACTGGCCTCCTGAGGGCCAGACCTGCCCAACACTGCAACAGGGGCAGCACAGCTGTCACTAGGCAGAGCTGCTGCTGAGAAACAGATGCAGAGATCCTGGGGCAGGTGAAGTAGGAAGACAGCGCTTTGGGCTCCTGTCCTGGTTCTGTCCCTTAGCTATGTGCAGAAGGGTAACTGCTGGCCATTTCACCTCTTGCTGCTCGTAGCTTATGTATAAACTAGATGTAAACTAAGTATAATACCTACACCTCCTAGGTATTTGCCACAATTAAATATCACTTAGCTTGTACTCACCACATAATAAGCATTCAATAAGGTATAGCTGCTGTTTAAAGCCTTGTAGAGCCCTGGGATTTTTTTTTTTTCTGGGATTCCCCCAGGCCCTAGCAAGCCTGAATTCCAGCTGTGCATCCTGAATGCTGCCCTTGGCCCCTGGCTGACTTTGTGCCTCTGCCTCCTTCTAGGACACTGTCTCTTAGACAAGCCAGAAGCTCCCCTGAATCTGCCTGTGACTTTTCCTGGCAAGGACTATGATGCAGACCGCCAGTGCCAACTGACCTTTGGGCCTGACTCGCACCACTGTCCACAGCTGCCACCACCCTGTGCTGCTCTCTGGTGCTCTGGCCACCTTAATGGCCACGCCATGTGCCAAACCAAGCACTCGCCTTGGGCCGACGGCACCCCCTGTGGGCCCGCACAGGCCTGTATGGGTGGTCGCTGCCTCCACATGGACCAGCTCAAGGACTTCAATGTGAGGGCAGGAGGCCAGGGCGGTAAAAGTCCTGGCAAGTGGGGAATCCTTAAGCCCAGAGGAGAGTACATTTTTCCCACCTGCCTGATTTATGTTTCTTCAGGTTCCACAGGCTGGTGGCTGGGGTCCTTGGGGCCCATGGGGTGACTGCTCTCGGAGCTGTGGGGGTGGTGTCCAGTTCTCTTCCCGGGATTGCACAAAGCCTGTCCCCCGGAATGGTGGCAAGTACTGTGAAGGCCGTCGCACTCGCTTCCGCTCCTGCAACACCCAGAATTGCCCAACTGGTTCAGGTGAGGGGAGTGCTGGTTTCCTTGGGAAGGGAGGGTAGAGCAAGGAAGCGTCAGCCAGGCATGACGGTGCATGCCTGTAAAAGTCCCAGGACTTGGGAGCCTGAGGCAGGGAATTAAGAGTGAGTTTGGGCCAGCCTGAGCTAAAAAACAGCTATTGTTGATTGACCCAGCTATTGGCATGGAGTGACTTTACCTTTCTGGAACTGTCCCTGGCAGGAGGGACGTGCTATGGTGTCTAAAGCTCTGAGGGGTTAGGTGAAGAGGTTTTGGGGTTGGGAAGGCAGTGAGGAGAGGGGCTCTGACTGTCCATTTCACCCCCTAGCACTGACCTTCCGTGAGGAGCAGTGTGCTGCCTACAACCACCATACTGACCTCCTCAAGAACTTCCCGGGGCCCGTGGACTGGGTTCCTCGCTATGCCGGTGTGGCCCCCCGGGACCAGTGCAAACTCACCTGCCAGGCCCAGGCGCTGGGCTACTACTATGTGCTGAAACCACGGGTAAGTGCCAAGCCACAGCCACAGACCTACCTGTCCATGTGTATTAGGAAAATAAGCTGTAGGCTGGATAAGTGGCCAGTGAGGCCGTTCTGGCCTGCACAGCCCCCCAACCCCGACCCCCACCCCATCTTCTTGCCCTGCATTTGAAGAGAAGGAAAGTTGGTGGCCTTTGGGTAAGTACTTTACCAGTTTCGCTGTCAAACTACAATGGTGGCAGCAGTTGGCTCATGGACAGCCAGTCCCTCGGTAGACAGGCTTCCTAGAGATGAGTGACGCCCCTGCACTACCTCTGTATGACTGGAGTGGTGAGTGAAGGCGGAAGAAGAAGGAAGAAGAGAACCCGCCCTAGCAGCCTTTAACTCCCTCCCTCCCCCATCTGCAGAGAATTCCTGTTGGTTGGCGCCCTCTAGCGTCTACGTGGAAGCAGTAGCATCAGGTTTAGGTTTTCGGGCTTGGTTTCAGGATTGAAAGCTAAAATTTCCACCTTGCACCTTAGCCTGTCGTTTGTGTAAACTTTAGGCAAGTTCCTTGATCTTTCTAAATGTTTCATCTCCAGAAACTTTAGGGGGCCGGGGAGATAGCCCCGTGGCACAAGTGCCTGCCTGGCAAGAGCAAGGTTGTGAGTTCAAACCCTGGTCCCGCCAAAAAAAAAAAGAAAAACTTCAAATAATAGTTGGGAAGATTTTTTTTTTTTCTCGTAAGATTTTTATGCTTGACACACTGCCTGGTTCATGGCTTGTTTAAAAAATGTTTTGGGGGCTATTAAGAATTGATGCCGGGTTGGTGAGATGGCTCAGCGGTCTAAAGCGCCTGTCAGAAAGTTTGGGCACCGCAGGGACCGCGGCTTGATCCCAGGCACCACATGCTGCACCAGCCCCACTCCCAGGGCAGGCTGAGCTGGTCATAACACAAATAAATGAAGTTTAAGAAAATAAAAAAAAAAAAAAAATTGATGCCTTTGCGGGCCAGGGGGAGGGCTCAGTAGAATAAGTGCTTGGCTGGCAAGCACAAGATCCTGAGTTCAATCCCTGGTACCACAAAAAAAAGGGGGAGCAGAACAGGGAGATAGCTCCATGGCACAAGTGCCTGCCTGGCAAGTACAAGGTTGTGAGTTTGAACCCTGGTCCTGCTAAAAAAAAAGAATTGATGCCTTTGCACTGACTACATCCCAACACTCTTGTTACTTTTGAAATGAAGTCTCACCAAGTTGCTAAATTATCCAGGCTGGGCTCAAACTTGTGATCCTCCAGCCGGAGGGTCCAAGAGGGCAGGGATTATGGACATGTACCACCATGCCTGGTGAAAGTGGTAGCTTTTACAATTATATTCACTATCATCTTACATAGTGGCAGGGACTCACCCTACATACCTTCCTTGTTCTACACCTCACTCAGCGTTTCTGATGCCCCGTAGACCTGAGGCTTGGGCTTTCCTGTCCTTCTGGTTTGGGAAGAACCACTTACACTGCCCCATCTCTTCTATCCAGGTAGTAGATGGGACCCCCTGTTCTCCAGACAGTTCCTCAGTCTGTGTCCAGGGCCACTGCATCCACGCTGGCTGTGACCGCATTATTGGCTCCAAAAAGAAGTACGACAAGTGCATGGTTTGCGGCGGAGATGGCTCTAGCTGCAGCAAGCAGTCCGGTTCTTTCAGAAAATTCAGGTTCCTTCATCATTTGTTTTCCCTCTCTGCCCTCCTAGATGTTGTTCTGGGCTCTGAAGGTAGAGCTATGAACTATCTGCTTCCATAGCATAGCAGGGAGACCAAGGAGTCGGAAGTTACAGTGCAGTGTCCCTGTGTTCAGCACAGCACCAGGAAGATGTCCTTGGGAAGTGACCACTGAGCTGAGTCTTGGAAGGAGATAGGAACTGGATAGGCAGGGAGGAGGTGGGGCTGAGAAGGGCACCTGTGTACCGGGCTAGCTAGCAGCAGTGGCTGGAGATAGGAGGGGAGAGGGTGCCTTTCTGATTTAGGCTTGCATAGCTCACATCAGAGGGAAGACAACCCTCTGCACGCACACACATGATCAGATGACAGCGCAGAAGGCTGAGGGCACTCTGGAGATGCTGAGCTCCCCATCTGCTTCCATACAGGTATGGATACAACACCGTGGTCACTATCCCCGCAGGGGCCACTCACATCCTTATTCGACAACAAGGGCCCCCTGGTCCTCGGAACATTTACTTGGCCCTGAAGCTTGAAGATGGCTCCTATGCCCTCAATGGTGAATACACACTGATGCCCTCTCCCACAGACGTGGTGCTGCCCGGGGCGGTCAGCTTGCACTACAGTGGGGCCACTGCAGCCTCAGAGACACTGTCAGGCCATGGGCCACTGGCTCAGCCCTTGACGCTACAAGCCCTGGTGGCTGGCGACCCACAGAATGTTCGCCTTCGGTACAGCTTCTTCGTGCCCCGGCCAGTCCCTTCCACACCACGCCCACCTCCGCAGGACTGGCTGCACCGCCGGGCACAGATTCTGGAGATCCTCCGGCGGCGCCCCTGGGTGGGCAGGAAATAACCTCACCATCCCGGCTGCCCTTTCTGGGAGCCGGGGCCTCGGACTCAGCTGGGAAAATGAGGGGGCTTCTGCTGCCGCCTCATGCTAAGACACAGTGGGGAGGGATTGTAGGGTATGGCCCACCCTGCTCTCTGGCCTGCTGTGCAGGCTAGCCCTGCCCCTGTCTCCTGCCCTGGGGGGCAGGGATGGGTTGGTGCGGGAAAGGGGCTAGGAGACAGTATCCTCTTCCCTACAGGCCACAGGTGGCAGGGGGAAGGCAGGGTGAGTCCTGGGCCCCGATTGTATTTATTAAGTATTTATTCACTTTTATTTAGCACCAGGGAAGGGGACCAAGACTACAGACCTGGGGAAACTGACCTCCAGTCCTCATAGCACTTACCCTGGCTCAGAAATCCAGGGTGGCAATGATGAGTGTAAATGGTGTGTGCATGCATGTGTGTGTGTGTGTGTGTGTGTGTGTGTGTGTGTAAAAATGTGCACGTGCTTATGTATGAGGTACAACCTGCTCTGCTTTCCTCTCTCAGAATTTAATTTGCTGGGAAGGGAAAGGCTAAGGGCAGGCTAGGCCTTCAGGGAGTGACAGATGATCCTATTTGTAAGATGTACGTTGAATTCTGCTATTTATGTGCTCCTTTTGAGTCAGACAGATACGGATTGCATCTCGGCTCCATGACTCTGAGCACTGGTTTCTAATTTTCCAATAATAATACCTCCTTAGAAATTCATTGTTGTGTGGATTAAATAATGTAAATAAAGAACTAGCACACTTGGTAGGTGCGCAACAAATCGCTACTGTGTTTACTTAGTACTGTCACCTCTCTGCCAAGGAGCAGGGCTGTTGACATAGAAATGCTCTGGGACAGAAGCTCATGGATCTGAATTTGGGATGGGGGCCAGGATCTGATTAGCTGGGTGGTATTGGGTTGCTGATTGGAATCAAAAGTACCTGTGCTAGGGGCAAGCGAGATAGGTCAGCGGTCTAAAGCGCCTGCTTAGGCAAGCTTAGGCAACCCTAGGGACCATGGTTCAATCTCTGGCACCACATGCTGTGCCAGCCCCACCTTCAGGGCAGGTTGCGCCAGCCATAACATTAAAAAAAAAAGTCCCTGTGCCCACAGCATTGTTTTGGGAGCAAGGGTTCCTGTATTTTTGAGTAGTAAAAGTTTTGGCAGTGTGAGCGGCTACACTTACTGGGACAGAGTCCCCAGAACCAACCAAGTAAACCCAGCAGACATCTTCAGAGATGTGGGGTTAGAAGCAAGCTCAATGGGAGGGACAAGATGTGGCTCACTTGGGAACAGGTGATAAAGTAAAAAGAACATCAGAAGGGCTGGGGATACAGCTCAGTGGCATAAATGCCTGGCTGGCAAGCACAAGGTCTCAAGTTTGATCTCCAGTACCACAAAAAAAAAACAGCATGAAGCAGGGCCAGAGGGTAGCCAAATACATGAGGAACAGTGAAGTGCTGGGACGGCTCCACTCACCTGCAAAGGGGATTTCACTGGGGCGAGAACCCGTGTGAGTCCTGCATAGGACCAGGTGGGGAAGGGCAGTGGGCTGATGCTGTAAGAATGTGGAGTTTGAGTAGCAGGAGGAGGACTGCTGGGAGTCAGGGAATAAACCAAGAGTAGAGGTGAAAGGATAGCTATAGGAAAAGACGACCCTGAGCAGGGGGAGTGAGGGAGAGGATGGAAGGACCAAGATGCCACACTCTGCCATGGCACCCCCTGCTGGGCTCTCTAGTGTGGCTTGGGTACAGAGCTGGGACTGTGGGGCAGAGGCCAGCTGTGAAGGCTGTGGAGGTTGTGAGCTCTGTACATTGGAGATGAGCCGAGCCAATCAAGGTCTGCACCAGGCAGAGCCTTATGTCATGCGCTGTACTTTACACCACCCGACACCATGCCTGCTCCCACTGTGACAGTGAGAAAAGGGCCATCCACACGCCTCTCTCAGTCAACATGGCTCCACTGCTGACTGGGCTTTTGCCCTGGTCTCCTCCCAATCAGGAAGAAGGAGATGAGAATCGGACAGTGGGTTGAGGCCAAGTTATTGTCAATTGTTCCATCTAATTAGCAGAAGTAGGACCATGAAGGATACACTCAAAGACCTTGATGTTATGAGCTCATGGTACAATGGGCAGAGCTCTATGTCAAGTTACTGTGAGGGACAAACAATGTGTGCCCATAACCTGACTGAGCTCACATTGCAGTCTGGGAGGAGAAGAGAAATGATGGGACAATACAAGGAACTGGAAGACAAGGGCAAGATCAAGAGAGCCGTGGACCGAACGGGCTCTGCAGGGAAGGGAGTGCGCTTGGGTTGGGTCCTCAGAGCTGGTAATCCTCATAGCCCTTCTTACTTTCTTAAGGGCTCTCAGTGATTCAACCTTTGTAAATCACTTCTTTTTTCTTTTCTTTTCTTTTCTTTTGCAGTACCGGGGATTGAACTCAGGATCCTGCATTTGCCAGGCAAGAGCTTATTCTACTGAGCTATGTCCCTGGTCCCTGTATGTGCTATTTTAAGAAATCCTTTGCTTACTGGGTACAGCTTTTTTTTTTTTTTTTTTTTGTCTTTTGAGACAATCCCAGCACTGGAGAGGCTGAGACAGGCTGAGACAGGCTGAGACAGATCACTATGAGTCTGAGCTGTGTAGTGAGACCCTGTACCAAATAAATAATTTAAAAAATATAAATAAATAAACTTTAGCAAGTTTCTTAAAAAAAAAAAAGATCACTTCTTGGGCAGGCGAGATCGCTCAGCAGTCTAAAGCACCTACTTAGGCAAGCAATAGCAACCACAGGGATCGTGGTTCAATCCCCAGCACCACATGCTATGCCAGCCTCACCCTCCAGGGCAGGCTGAGCCGGCCACAACATAAATAAGTTTTTTAAAAAAATCACTTCATAGAGAAATTATTTATTTATTTATTTATTTTTATCTTTTTGAGACAGGGTCTCCTATGCAGTTCAGGCTGGCTCTGAACTCACTTTTGTAGCCCAGGCTGGTCTCAAACTCACCGATCCTCCTGCCTCAGCCTCCCAAGTGCTGGGATTACAGGCGTGCATCACCACGCCCAGCTCCTTTTTTTTTTTTTTTTGGTGGGACCAGGGTTTGAACTCACGACCTTGCACTTGCATAGCAGGCACTTGTGCCCAAAATTTTTTTTAAAAAATCATTTCAGTATCACTCCTCCCAGATCCAGGTTTTGAGCTCCACCTAGTGTCCTAAAGTTCTTACAGAGGCTGCAGGGAGCACTTACCTCCCTATATGAGCCCAGGAGACCCCACTGCCATCCCCCACCCCTCTCCTGCACCTGCGTAGTTACTGCCGCCAAAGGCCTGAG
>PVKN010029447.1:0-12993 GCA_004027915.1 Capromys pilorides
CACAAGAGAAAAACCGTACACAGGATGAGTTAGATATCAGTCCTAAGAACCTCCAAAAGGTTTATCACACACAGCAATGTGTAACACTAAAACTGTGTTTGGAATGCCTGTCATTCTAATCTTTTAGATGTGTGCTGCTTCTAATGTTATTTTAGTTACTGCTATACTCTCTCTCAAGGAAATAGTTGTTTTACAAGAAAAAAAAAATAGTGCTAAATGACAGTAAGAAACTAGGAAAAATAACGAAGGATTGGCAGGCTACAATTTTGTATATGCTTATATTTCTAAACTCCTGTGTAAAAATGTGTAACTGCTTTTATCACATTCTATAGAGATTTATTAGAATATCAATGATTGGTAGATATCGGATCTTTCTTTTACCATCATTACATTTCTTAAAATATCAGTTCTGTTTCCTAAATTCACATTCTTTCCATCGGAACTCATACATTTGATGACTTTCACACTGAATTCTGAGTGTGGCGCTCTCTCTGGAAGCCACTGGGCTGGCACACAGTGTGCTGTACTTTAGTTCTCACATGTGTTTAGAGATCATAGCCTGGTGGCTTGTAGACCAGAGTTTTTTACATAGAGTACAGATGTTTCAGTACCTGATTAATGGATATACACTAATGCTGTTATTGAACATATGATTACTTAACATTTTTCAGAATTAACAGAAGATATATGATTTCAGATTGCCAGTGTTGTTGGAGTCCCAAGGAGGGTAACTGTTCACCTGTATTCATTATAGTAAAGCCTTGGCACAACGCTTGTCAAAAATAAAGAGAAAACCCTTACATCTTCGAAACTTTGATTGCATGAAGCAGCTTCCTTTAGCCTGGACATTTTCTAAGCACTTTGGTGGAGATATCTTACCACATTTTCTGTTTGTCTTACTCATTTTGAAAGCCTCAAATCCTTATTTAGTATTTTGGGGTGTATTATTTAATTGCTCCTATTTTAAATCTGGTCTTCCTAAATGTTATCCTTTCTCAGCATGTTGTCTTCCCCATCATCTTTGCTTCTATCTTTTGAGGTATATGCTTCATCTATCATTATTTTGTTCTTTGTTTACAAGGTCATTTTTTTAGCCTCATCCTTTTCTTTTTTGATTCCAGATTTCCAGAGAAACATTTCTGCCTCCCTGACACAGTTGTATAGTGGGTTCTCAGAGTGGGGCCTCTGAACAGCTCATAGGCCTTTAAGATCCCTTAAGGGGTTCTATAAAGTCAAACCTAAGTCTAAAGTAACACTCCGGTGTTGTTTGACCTGTCTCTTCCATTCCCTTTCTGAGTGTGCAGAGGAATTCTACAGATCTGCACAGCCGTAATGTTGCCTGGGCCCTGGACCTCATGGGGCATGGGCTTGAGCATTCTTGTGCTTTAAAACCTTCTTGCTTTTCATTCCTGGTAACCATAAATAGATATAATTCATACAAACAGAATCTCTTTTGGATTCTCGTTAACTATTAAGAGTGTAAAAAAGATTCTGAGGACACAGCTTGAGAACCATTACTGTAACATATGATACTGATTAGTTTTTGAAAATAACTGTTTAGTTTTTTTCCTCATCCATGCTCCTTCACATATAATTCCTTCTTAAAGTTAACTGTATCAGTACACTTTAGTTATATATAGCAATCATATTCCCATATGAGATTTTTGTTCTTCCCAACACCTTCTCCTCCCCTCTCAGATACATTTCTTGATTCCTTCTATCCTAAGGCAAGAGACTTTAGAAATATCTTTTACTTTTCCTTTATACTCACCCCTCCACAAACCTAAGGTTTTGTAGAAGGTTTTGTGAAGTCCAGTCTAGTGATAGGGTGGGAATGATAAAATCAGGACCAGAAACTAAGAACATGGAGGCTCCAGTGATTTTTTTTTTTTGTCTTTTTTGAGACTAGGTCTTACTATGCAGTTGAGGCTAGCCTTGAGCTCACTTTGTAGTCCAGGCTGGTCTCGAACTCACATCAATCCTCCTGCCTCAGCCTCCTAAGTGCTGGGATTACAGTGTGTGCCACCACGCCTGGCTCCAGTAATTTTTGAACAGAGGAGTAAAATGGTCATGTTGGCAGCTGGGCATCAAAGGATTCTTTCAGTGTGCTCATGCTCCTTGACTGGGCTGCTGAGTAGGCTCAGGATAAGAGCACCTTAGTGGAAATGACGCTTTTCATTATGGTTGGATAGTGATGTGCAAACAGTAACCATGTTGGTGCAGTAAGATCTATTTTTATATGTACTTTTTACCACTATTATTTTATTGGGTAGATTGTTTGATACAAGATCTCACTATGAGGTTCAAGCTGACTTCGAACTCAATTATCTAACTCAGTCTGGTCTCGAATTCACTGCTGGCCTCCTCTCTCAGCCTCTGGGGTTCTGGGATTGCCACCTTATGCTCCCATAGCCTCTGCTTGGATCCTTTAAAAAAAAAAAAAAAGAAAAGGAGAAAAAGAAGAACTCAATGACTAAGCAGAGCCAGGGATACGTTCAGATTTCCTAGGGACTTTCTCCAGATTAGCAACCACGAAAGTACAGGAGCCAATCTTCTGCCCCTCTGGCGTGTGTATCTGAACCGACGCACAGGATGCATTATTGTCACTGAAGCAGTCCTGTTTGCTTTTCTGATCAGTAACCAGCACCGTGAAGCCCAAGTGTATACCCATCTTGTAGTCATAGTTTTCTCTAGTTTACATTCTCAGCTTAGAGCAACCCAATGGTGTAACCAAGGGAAAGACAAGGAAAGCATGAGTCCAAAAACAGCCGTCTAACCTGGAGCCATGCTCTGTAGGAGCATTCAGGTTGAGCGTTCATTTCCTAGATGCAAGTTAAATTACTCGGGACACAGCAGCAAAGTTTCTCTGAGTATGAAAGCCTATTTCCCTTTACCTTATAGCAGCACTTCTCTAGAGCTGTGGTTTGCAGAAGTGATAAAGTCTGTGAAAAGAAGTGTGCTTTGGTTTAAGGTGGTGTTTGGGAAAAGCCGTGTGCTGGTTGTCTTCTGGGGACTTAGGGTGCCACATGCTCAGGACTTGGAGGAGTCCAGAGATAGAGACATTGCTGAAGTCTGCTTAAGCTAGTCTTTCCCCAGCTGACATAAAACTCTTCTGTTTTTCTTCTTTTCCTTCTCTCTCCTCCCTTCCCCATGCCCCTTTCTTTCCTTCCTCCCTTCCTCCTTTCTCTCCTCTACCCTCCCATCCTTTTCCTTTTTCCTTTCCTTTCAATACCATAGCTTCATCTACTCTACAAAATAAAATGACTAAGTCTACCTCATGGTTTGGAAAACACTAATTTACCTTTATTCCATGAATATTATTGCACACATAAATCTCTCACTGTAACAAACATTTGAAAATGGCAGCAAGCATGACCAGTCATTCTAAGTCTCCTTTGATGACTTCCCACTCTTATGCAGCAAATGTGGGTTTCCTTCATGTGAAAGATCCCTAGATTGTAATCATTGGTCCTCACCTAATTTTCCATGTCCTGTTGTACTTTTTTTTTTTTAAGCCCTGCACCTCAGCATGTGCAGCTTATCTTCCCATCTCACCAAGTCTATCAATGTGTCTGAGTTGTGTCATTGTCCCTTCTCTGTAGCTGGTCCCATCGGCACATCAGGCTCCCAGTTGACATTCCCTCTTGTAGGTCATTTTAAGACTATAGGGAAGGCCGTGTAGGTGCCTCTGGCCAGTTTTTGCTTATAGTTTCACTGGGTCTTATGGTGTTCCTGAAAATGTTGAAATCAAGGCTCTCATCTAACTACTTCCACAGTTTAATCTCACTCAGATCTTCTAACGTATCCGTCAATTCCATCTTAGAGTTATGAAACTGCTCCTTTCAGAGAGAAGGAACATCTTGATAATTGTCCTATGCCATTTCCATGTACTTTTGGGCCACTCTTTGGTTGAAGTCTCCTATGTTTTCACCTTATCTCCCATCTTTGATCAACAAGTCTTCCACCCTCCCAGTGTTGGTTCACAGACCACTATGTTCATGAAGTTTCCCTCAACCCTTTCAGGAGGAGATGATGTGTCCCTGCTCATGCACAGATTTCTTGTAACTTCTAGTTACTTCTCTACCATCTCAAGCTTAGTGAAGTGGGCCCCTGTCATCTCTGTGCTGTGTCCTCACCAGACCCTTACCCAGGGTGGGACATGACAGAATTGAAACAAATACTGAGCAAATTTAAATGATCTTAAATGTTAACTTTTGAAAGTATGAAATGCTGTGCCATCACTAGAGATAATGTATGCAGTAGCCTTATGTTCTTTAATTATAACTTTCAGAGTGTGAATAGTGTTGATGAGGGAGGCTTCAAATTAGCAGGCACAGTCATGAAGCTATTTTTAATTGAGCTAGTCGTGTTCCTTCAAACTTAATTTAAACATGGATATGCTCAGTGTGTCCAGGTTCTCTTTACACAGCATAAGGAAATGTGGGCCTGAGAAATCTTGAAAGCTGGTAGTGTTTCTGCGTTCACAGGGGAGCTGAAGTGTTTCCTGCCACATTCATGTTCTCATCCTTGTGCATTTTGCTGAACTGAAATTATGGTCAGTGCTTTCATTTAAAATAACTTATATTTTGCTGGGCGTGGTGGCACACACCTATAATCCCAGCACTTGGGAGGCTGAGGCATGAGGATCCGTGCAAATTCAAGACCAACCTAGGCTACAAAAGTGAACTCAAGTTCAGTCTGAACTGCATAGCGAGACCCTGTCTCAAAAAAAAAAAAAAAAAGATTAACAAATAAAATAACATATTTTTGTGCATGCTCAGTAGGGAGAAGGATAGAGGTTTAATTACATGGGCTAGGGCCACTGTAAAACACATTTGCCTGCAGGTAAGTGCCAGGATAGATAAGCCAAGAGCATTTACATAGTGTCCTTTTCGCAACTCCAAACTCCAGTCTCTTCTTTCCCTAATTAGCACTTTTGAGGCAACTTTGGAAGCATAAGTAAACATCTCTTTATGGGGAATCAGATGTAAAACTCTGCATCAGGAGACATCGAGGGAAGGTGATCCTCTCATTAGCATGGAGCATGGATTTCATAAGACCATTAGCCTAACAATTGTTAGAAAATGTGTAGTTGACTAGAGCTGTGTTTTGCAACATTTACTGGACGTGTAAGTGAGCTGGGTACCTTGTTGACATTCTGGATGTGACTGAGTCGGTCTGAGGAGGGCGCAGAGGGTAGTGAGGGTCCAATCGGGGTGCTGTCTATTCATGGAACACACCTGACAGAGACCGAGAGAAAAGTCTGCGAGGTTGATGATGCTCTAGGGGAAATGATTTACCTGGCTGAGCCCTAGTTTTTCTTAAGTGTGATACAAGAGGGTTGAATGAAATAGTCTCTAACACCTGTTCCCAATCTAACACTTAATGACTGAGGAAGATCAAGGTCAGGATGCACGGTGCAGTTCTAAACGTATCATCATTTTCTTCCTCTCAATCTGACCTTCGTATTCATTACCAGTTTATCTTAAATGTAGTGTGAATGACGAACACTAACATCTCCATGTTTATGCTAGAATGTGGAACTTGAATGTAGTTCTAAATCTGTCACCTGGGACAAGGAAGTTACCTGCGAACTGTGCTTCCCCTCTGCCCCCAGCCCTTACCTGCATTCTGCTGTTTTTGTTTTCCTAGGAGATACTCCATCATTTGGGTGGGATCGAAAACCTGGCTCAGGTGAGATCTGCTCTGTGGTAACTGCTTGTGTCTCCATATTCTGTGTGCAAAGGCAAGGACGGAATAAATGTGGGCACACAATGACGTGCATGGTGTGGTGTTTGCGGGGTGCACTGGTGGCGGAGGGGATGGGGCGAGCCTGAAGCATGACACTCACACGCAGGGAGGGGCCCATGATACTTGGTTCTGTAGGATTTTTCTTAGTTTTCTGAATGGAAAAGTACCATAAGAGCCCCATGTCTGTAGTTAGTAAAGACAAGGAATAGGTGTTGGCCAGTGTCTCAGTTACTCTTCTCTCTTTGCTGGAACAAATACCTGAAACCCAAAATAAAGAAAGGAAAGGTTTATTTAGCTCACAGTTACTGGAGGTTTCAGTCCATATGAGGCTGGCTCCAAGGCAGACTGGTACATGGCAGAGAGCAGCAGTTCTTGGTGGCATCACAGTAACAATGGCGACTGAGAAAGAGTCTGCCCTTCTGTCTGTCTCATATTACATTTGGGCTCTCTGCCTCAGGCTATCCACCTCAGGCCACACCCATAATCCCAGCAGTACTCAGACCCATAATCTCATCCTTGGATCGCCTATAATCCCAGGGGATCATGAGTTAATCTCAAACTCTAGAAGTCCCTGCCCCATGACTACATGAGGCTTTGGGGAGACAACTAGACGCAAACCCTAACATCCAGCAATGTAAAGTCATTCCATATGACAGGAGAAATAGGCAGGTGGTTAAAACATTTTCACATACAAATCCCTACTCTGCTAAGAAAATATTAATGCATAAATGAAGTAAGGAATGATCTTAACCTCATTATTTTTCCGATGGAGGGTAAACAGATGGGTAAAAACGTTGAGCACAGGGGGATCTGGCTTCATTAATACAAAAATACATGTCCTTCAGTTGCAACAGCTCCCTTCCCTGAGACACGTAGTAAAGAATGATTAATGCAGCAAACCTGGGCGCTCTAGATTCATCCTTAATTATTAGTGGAAGCCTGAGTTTAATGACAGTGTAAATCTATTTCTTATGTTCTCTTTCCTGAGAATTGATTCACGCTTAAATTTTGTTCTGAAGAATCATAATCAACTGGAAGTTTATCTCACTTAATGAAACAATCTTTTATAAGACTGTTATAAATGATCTTCTTATCTACTTTATTTTCCTTTATACTATCAGAAATTCTGAGTTTGTCTGTTCTCTTACTATATTTCATGTTATAATTTCTTATCAGTGAGGAATTATGACTCCATTTTTTTTGTTGATATCTACCTTTATGCTGGCTAGGCATAATTTTGGAAATTATAAAAAAGGCTAATAAAATATATGCAGAATATTATAAAAACTCTATGAAAGAGTAAAATGAAAGAATTAAACTTCTATCCTATATCTTATGTTTTGCAGTTAGTTACTAAATTATTCCCAAAATTTATTCAGTTGCAGGTCCTTTGGGGACTTCACAGCCTTTGCGCAACCTTTGTGCAATCGCGCCCTTAATTCCAGGGCACCCCTTCCAGACCTGTTGCCCTGGAGGGCACTGAGTAATAACTGGTGAAGCTGTCGTGCCACCTAGAGCCCATTTTAAGAACTACACAATTTTGTACCTTACTTTCTTGTGGGTTTTCATGTCCCTTTCTAATAAATTGTCTTTTCTGTTCTTGGAGCAGTACATGGACATTGTGGCCAATGAGTACCTGGGCTGTGGCGAAGAGCAACACAGCGTGGACAAGCTCGTCAACATGACGTGTAAGCCAGGCCTCAGCACGAAGGCCAGCTCTGGGCACCTGCTTGAATAAGCAGTAAGGTGTTTGCAGCAGCAAGAAGGGGCACTGTGAACACTTTCGAATGTTTCCATTCATAGTGAGGGTGCTGAAAATCCATGCCTGTGTTCATATGCCAGGGCAAAACACTCATCAGAATATGTCCCGGCTCTTATTTTGGAAGGACAATTTATTTCAGATGAAAGAGGCTTTCATGAAACATTTTGTTTGAGAGAAATATTTTTGCCCCTTTTTTTCTGTTAAGTATGAGAGACTTCAATTTCACCTATACTATTTGGTTAATAATATTCCCTACCTTGCAGAATTTGCAACATAAAGCAATTCAGAGTATGAGAAAAGAAAAAGGAAACCAGGTGTGGTGGCTTGTACCTGTAACCCTAGCACTCTGGGAGGCTAAGGCAGGAGGGTAGCTAGTTTGAACCCAGCCTGGATAAATGAGTGAGACCTTATCTCAAAATTAAACAAAAAAATTGAAGGCTTTTTAAGTTTTTTAAAAAAAGAAAATAAAGATAGTTTTATTTATTTTTTAAATTTTATTTTATTTATTTATTTTTATTTTAAAACCTTATTTATTTATTTGTGTTATGGCTAGCTCAGCCTGCCCTGGTGGTGGGGCTGGCTCAGCATGTGGTGCCTGGGATTGAACCATGATCCCTGCAGTTGCGTAAGCAGGCACTTTAGACTGCTGAACCATCTTGCCGGCCCAAAAATAGTTTTAAAAAGAAGAAAAACAGTACAGAATTTCACTAAACAAGATTGCAGGAATCCAACAGTAGTGTTTTGCATAGTGTTTCTTCAAATCAGTTGTTCAGATTACCACATGCAAAGTTGGTGAAAAAAAATTAAAAAGAATTTAAGCATTACAGAACAGAAAGTCTCACCTGAAGACAGTTCCGTGTGAACACTGGCTGCTGTGTATGAGGGGCTTTCTAGGCACTTGATGCTTTCTCTTGGGACACTATCCCATGTGGGCCTTGACACCCTGTGATGTGGGGACGGGAGTGATGCCACCTGTTTCCTGTTGGCTAGTGGACTTGCCTGCCGTCCACGTTTGTTTGTGGGGCAGCGCACTGGCACCCCTCTTCAAGAGGCTGTGACAGGCTCCAGGACCCAGGCTGCTTCTGTGGGATGACTGTTCCCCCAGCTGAGGAACCTTACCACATGTATCCCATTTGATGGCCTCCCCTTTCCTCTTCTTAAGTTGAAATCCCTCTGAGGAGGATCTCTGGAGAACAGGCCTTGCTTTGAGCTTGTCATCATGTCAAGAAACTTGTTCAGCTTTTAAGTGGAAGGAGAGGTCTGCTGTTATTGATATTTCCATATTTCAGCATCACAGCAGTACTATAAAACCAGCATTAGCCCAGCCTGAGGGGTGAGTGGGCCTGCTCTCCTCCCTCGCTGCCCCTTCTGGGTGTGTGTCCTTGGCCCTTTGGCCGCTGGCGCATCAGTATTGCAGACCTGGCTTCTCTAAGTACTGCTTCCTTGAAGCTTCCCGTCTCTGCCTTCCTTTACAGATATTTTTCAAAAGCTTGCTGCTGTCAAAGACCAAAGAGAATGGGTCACCACAAGTGGCGCACACAAGGTGAGTTGGTCGCCCATGAGCCAGTGAGTGCTGCAGCGCATGGGGCTGTGGGGCACAGTGGCGGCCACACCTGGTTCAGAACCTTCCCGGCCCCACTGCGTGTAGTTGTGACACACAGGCTTGCTGAACTGGCCAGAAGCTGGGTCTCTTCATCAACCCTTTTGTATGTTTTACCAGCCTAGGGAGTCAATATTTTAAGTAAATAAGGGATTTTCTGATATGTTTTTCTTTTTTTTTCTGTGCTGTGTAATATTAGCTAAGCCTATTATTTCATTTAAATGTTGCTTAAAAATCTCTGGCTGTATCTCAGTTGACCTAAGGCCATGTTTGTACATAAATAAATGTTAAACAACAAATAGAATGTGTATGTATACTTATAAATAAATTCTACATGTCTTGCAGGGTCATGTTAGGTTGAACCATATGAAACTGCTATTGTTTGTAGCTCAAAATTGGTTGCATGTAGGCAGTTTCATATGTTACAATCTCTTAACAAGATGGAATAATATGTGAATCAAATATGTATTTCAACTTGGATGAACATAGGTTTCATCAAAACAGATTAAACTTCTAATATGACAAAGCTGTTTGGATGATAGCTGTCTAGAGCCGACTACTAGGGACCTGTTGAAAACTCCTGTCCTAGGAAGTTGCTTACCCAGTGTCCTGGGGCAGGTTTGCCTGTATCAGTGTGTGGTGCTCTACAGCAGTCCTGGTGAAGCTATTGCATGCGGCTATAGCGGGTGACTTAGATCATTGAAAGTTCTGAAAGATTTGCCATCAGTTGTCTAGGGGAGGAGTGTAGGAAATTTTTCATTTAGCATTAAGGTGTTACCCGAAAAAATATGAAAGTAATATGTTTGGGAACTATGTTAGAAGACAGAGGGCCAGCCAAAGAGCTCAGCAGATTAAAGTGCCTGCAAGCAGGGGCAGGGGTGGGGGGTTTGATCCCTGGGGCTGCTGTGGCCAATCCCCAGGCCACCCCCAGGGCACACTGCAACAGCAATTGAGACTGGACATGGTGGCATGTGCCTGTAATCCCAGCTCTTGGGAGGCTGTAAACAGGCGGATTATAAGTCCGGTCTAGTAGTGAGACTCAGAACACCCTGTAGACCCTTCCCTAAAATAATAAAAAGAAAAAGAAGACAGATAAGAAAAATACAGGAAAAATCTTTAAAAAATAGCAATGGTTATTCTATTAAAAGGAATAGTTAATTCTCACTTTTTCTTTGTAATTTTTGACCAATTATGCATGTTTATCTGATAATCTAAACAACTAATATGAGGACAGCAGTATGCAGTGTAGCAAACATTGTTGAATTCATATCATTTTGTTTAGTGAAGTTCTCTATCACTTGTAATGTTTTTAATCATTTTTATTCTCTTAAAAATAGCGATAGCTTTATCACTTTTTAATTTTTTAAAAGAAAGAAATCATAAAGGAATGAAATCTACATAGTGGAAGCAAAAAAAAAAATGATTCTAGCTGTTATTACACAAATTTCAACTCTGACCTAGAATCTGGGGTTACATATTTTTTTTTGAGACAGGGTCTTGTTGTGCAGTTCTGCCCTTGAATATTCTGGGCTACTCACTATGTAGCTCAGGCTGGCCTTGGACTTGCAGTGATTTTCCTGCTTCAGCCTCCCATGTACTGGCTGGCAACAAAGAGAAGGACATCTGTCCTCTGGGAAGAGCTGGGAATTTTGGAGGTTTATCCAAACTTCCTTGAAGATTAAGCTTCTACATGGACTACAAAAAAAAAAAAAAAGAGATCCTATGCAGGACTTGATATAAGGGAATAACATTTTTCATTATTCTGTAGGTTAAGCCATGGTATAGTACATAGTTTAAGGCTATTTATAAAATTGTGTTTTTTTATTAGTCTGTTCACAATACATAACAGTTGCATTCATCTTGGGGGGGCTGGTATATATGCATATTGTGTCATGATCATCTTTACCTTTTTTTTTTTAATGGCTGGCTCAGCCTGCCCTGGGGGTGGGGCTGGTGCAGCATGTGGTGCCGGAGATCGAACCACGGGCCCTGCAGTTGCCTAAGCTTTCCTAACCAGGCACCTTAGATAGCTGAGCCATCTCACCGGCCCCCATCTTCCCTTTTTTTCCTGTCCTGCTCTCTCCCTCCTTCTCCAGATCTCCTTCTCATCTGTAACATAAGAAGTAATTTGATACTATTTAATAAAAATTATGCCTATAAAACATATTGGATGGCATGAAGAAATTTTAGAGAGTAACACTAAGAAGGAAAGAAACAAACAGCTATAAAATTATACATGGTTCCTACTTAAATATGCATGCACATACATCTTTAAAAACTAACAAAAACCTCTACAAGGCTGCAAACGTCTGTATTTTGGAGGAAACATTTTATGCTGTATAATGGTGTACAAAGAAGGTTAGACTACTTCCGTAATTAAATTGTTTTCCTCCGTTTTTCAGACACTAGTAAACTTACTCAGCGCTCGAGACACTAACGTACTCTTGGGCGCCCTTCTGGCCCTGGCCAGCCTAGCAGAAAGGTAGGTACATTTAAATATACTTCTCAGCTCTGCTGTTACAGCAGCTTAGAGAAAGGGGAGGAATATAGATGAGTTGCTTTGTCACCTTCTCAGTGAAAATTCGCAGAAAAATAAGCATGAAAAAATGTGTCCAAGAGGATCTTGTGTGGAAAGTATCATTTTAAAACTTAAGCTGGAAAGGCAAATAACTGTAAAATTCTCTCTGTCTTCCAAATTTAAGATGTTTACCATATCTTCTCATCTTACCCTCAGTTACTTCTGCTTTGAATATTATCATTTCTCTCCCAGTGAAATCTCGCTGACCTTTTTTCCTCATTCTTAGCTGTGTATTTGTTTCAATCTATGGAACATTTTTAAACAGTTTTGACCTTAAAAATTTCTTAAGAGAAATTGTTCTCAAATAGATGTCATTATTTTAAATATAAAAGGTTTTGAATATATGTTACGTCAATGCGTGGATCATTGCTTTGTTTTTTTTTTGTTTTGTGAACAACGTGTAATTCATTTGGCTTGGTCTCTCCTTTAATATGAAATTGATGTAGTACAATATAGCTTTAATACTTACTAATATTTTAAAATTTGTAGTCCACAATGTAGGGAGAAGATAAGTGAACTCAGCATTGTAGAAAATCTGTTGATGATTTTACATGAATATGATTTGCTTTCCAAAAGGTAGGGCTGCTAAAATTGAATAAGATAATGTCTTGTGCTCCATGTGCAAATGCTTAATATTATCAGGTTATAGGATTTACAATGTTAACTGAAGATCATGAGTTAATGTGTGAGTTATTTTCTGTTTAAGCTTTTAGAAAGAAACTGGCACAAAGAAATATACAGATTTATTTTTAGTTCTGCATTAATTCTAGGTCTGTGCTTAGAATACAATTATATGTTCTCACAGTAAACTTCTTTTATGCTTTTGCTTATGTGTTTATTTAGTTTACTTTTTGTGAGAAAGAAACTTGAAGGTGGTTCTACTTTTTGAATATGCATAGACTACATGATTAGGTTACTAAGCTCTTTCTTTCTTTCTTTCTTTCTTTCTTTCTTTCTTTCTTTCTTTCTTTCTTTCTTTCTTTCTTTCTTTCTTTCTTTCTGTAGTACCAGAGATTGAAATCAGGACCTTTTTCTACTGAGCTATCTCCCCAGATAAGCCTGTTTTAACTTAGGATGAGTTAAATAAGTTGCTGATTGGCTTGTTTGGTGATCACTTGTTATAACTTAGGACAGAATCTCATGTAAAATGAATTATCATTACTGGCACTGCGTATTGCTTACAGGATTACTGTATCTAGATCATTACTTGGTTATATTTAAATAGAGTTGCAGTTGACATCATTTGATATTGAGTCGAACGATGATTTCCTAGAGCCAAGACAGATGATATAAATCCTAAGC
>PVKN010029448.1:0-12993 GCA_004027915.1 Capromys pilorides
GAGGGGAGTGAAGAAAGAAGGGAGGGAGGGAGGGAAAGGAAAGGAGGGGGAGGAAAGGGAAATAAAATCTACTAAACTTTTGGTAAGAACTTTAAGAGTCTATGGCATACAAACTGTGATCTATACCCCTTCCCCTCACTGCTCAGTGGGACAGAAAATCCACTTAAAGGATGTAGCCAAGAATATAAGGCTACTTCTCCTCCAAGCTGCATGGGTGGGTTGTTCCAGCTACCTGGCAAGGACAGGGCAGGGCATGGGCATCTCTTATCTTTACCTGCTGTTGTCTTCCTCTCAGAAACAAA
This sequence comes from Capromys pilorides, assembly GCA_004027915.1. Taxonomy (NCBI): domain Eukaryota; kingdom Metazoa; phylum Chordata; class Mammalia; order Rodentia; family Capromyidae; genus Capromys; species Capromys pilorides. The sequence continues at coordinate 303 of PVKN010029448.1, forward strand.
AGAGCAATCAGCCAGCAATTCGCAGAGCTTCAGAGCTAGGTGTGACAGCAACAGAGGCAACAGCTAAGAGACCTGTGCTCAGTCTGTGCCCTTGAAGCAGCACTACAGCCTACATTAGTCCTCAAGTCACCAGAAAAATAAACCTTCCCCAGAATTGCGCACTATATCATTTTTATCTTTATTTTTTGAGACAGAATCTTGCTATGTAGTGTAGGCTGGCCTTGAACTCACCATGTAAACCAGGTTGGCCTTGAATTCATGGTGGTCCTCCTGCCTCAGTCTCCCAAGTGCCTAGATAACAGGTGTGCACTATCATGTCTGACAATACATCATTTGAAATATTTCACAAAATATTATGAGACATATAAAGTTACAGGGAAGTATGACAAACAAGAAAAAGGCACTTTCTCGGGAAAGGGGCCATGTGTCAGAGTTGAAGATTTCAAAGAGACTCATTAGAGGTGCTCAACAGCAAGTTGACAAAAGGAAGCACCAGCAATGATTATACAATCTGAAAAACAAAATCCTCAATCTTGATGAAAATCATTCATTTACAAACTCAACAGGCTCAGAGAGCTCCATACTGGATAAACATAAAGCGCACAGACTCGCTGCAGTGAAAATGCTAGGAGACAGAGCCATGATGCTGAATGGCGACTACTCATTAGAACCATGGAGCCTGCATGCAGAATATGGCAGTTGGAAGCTGAGAGAAAGACTACCAAGCAGAAGACTTAAATCCAACAAAACTATTCTCAAACCAACAAACAAACAAACAAAAAACCCTCAAAATTTACAAAACAGACAATTCGTTGGTAGTAAACTTTCCTTGTAAGATATAGTGAAAGAGGTTCCTAAAGCTGAAGCCAAGTGATAGACAGTAATACAGGCCCACAAAAAAAGGGAAAGGTAGGCATATAATTTTCTTTTTTTTTTTGGCAGAACCAAGGATCAAACTCAGGACCTTGCACTTGCCAGGTAGGCACTTGTGCCCCTCAACTATCTCCCCGGTCCCCATGGCATATAATTCTGAAAGACAGCACAAAGTTGATTTCTTCCATTAGTCTCTGAACTGATTTAAAAGATAACATAAAACCATATATATATAGCTGGGCATAGTATAATATATCTATAATCTCAACTCCTGGAGAGGCAGAGGCAGAAGGATCCCAAATTTGAGCCCAGCCTGGAAAAATTAGCAAGACCTTCTCTCAAAGTAAAATTGAAAAGGCTGTAGGTATAGTTTACTGTGAGAATGTACAAAGCCCTGGGTTCAATGCACAACACTGAAAAAAGAAGTATGTATGTATATAATTATGCTGTCACCCGAAACAAAGAAATAAACACATCTGTCAGCAACAGGTAGGGACGAGAGAAAAGTTGTACTGTAGCAAGACAATGATTCCAGACAAAAACATGCATCCTTAAAAAACATACATGTAATACAACCATTGTTAAATTTTTTGTTCTTGTTTTGAGATTCTGTACTATATGTAAAAAAAAAAAAAAAAAAAAACATACATGTTCACAGCAGAAAGTGGAAGCAACCCAAATGTTTCTCCACCAGTGGACGATAAGTAACATGGTCCATTAAAAGATAGAATATGACTTAGCAACAAAAAGGAAAGAAAGATTGGCATAACGTAGCCTAATGAGCTACAAAAACATCACTGAAGTGAAGGAAGCAGATCTCAAGTCCCGTGTCATGGGTGCCAGTCCTACAGAATGCCCAGAAGCAGGCCACTAGTGAGTGCCCAGTGCTGGGAGAGGGGCCTACTAAAATGTGAAAGGTTTCTTTTTGAGATCAAATGTCCTAAAACTTACTAGAGCAATGGTCACCCAAGACTGTGAATGTATTAGGAGTACAATCATGGTTTATACAATGAGAAAGATGAAAACATAACTGTTCTTAGAAAAAAAAAAAACAAGGAAAAAAACCCCGATCCAATGATCAAGGCTGAAGCTGGCTGTCTGTACAGCACCACACAAGTGTTCTAAATACCCAGGCTGGAGATGAAGTATCAGTACTTCTGTCACACAGCAGCCCTAACCTTTGTTTCCACAGAGAAAAGGCTGGCATAATTATCTCTTTCTCCCTAGACCAACAGCTCCTGTAGGACAAAGGTTGTCTCTGGCTCCTTTGCTAACCCAGAAGTGCCCAGTACAATGCCTAGCCCATCACAGGCACTTAAAAAATCACTTCTGAGGGAGTGGCTGGTAGATGACATTGCTAAGTAGCACCCTGACTTCTCTGGGTCAGCACGGTGCCAGATATAGTGACACTGGGGAGTGACACACTTGTCTGCACACCTTGCAGGTGGCAGTGTCCAGACTGGCTCCTGGAAAGGATAAGTCCCAGGAGGCAGTGACATCTGTGAACACCTATGGCGGAAGGGCAGGGTGGAGGCGTTTCTCCTGCCAACACCTGAATGCAAGTTTGTTTTTTCAGCACATCTTTTTTGGTACCTATTATGTGTTGGGTGACATCTCAGCATGGAGGTCAGCTGTGACATGAAACACATAGACAAACCAAGCCAAACATCAGTGTGCAGAGGAGACATGAGCAGCAAAGTAGCTTAATCTTGGAGAGGAGGAATGATATTTTTGAGACCTGCAGGAGTCTAAGAGAATGAGACAGGGATGCTGCAACCACACGACGTTTAGGTGAGCAGAGCAGGCACACAAGCAGCAAGGACGCGGCTCACAATGAAGTAGTCAGGCTAACGAAAAGCCTCTCATGGGAGTCATAATTTGTCTAAGCTCAGCTACTGAAAGGTCTTATGTATGGACAGATATAGGGAGGAGGACAAGAGTGACCCACATAGAGGGTAGTGCTGTCTGGGTCCAGGACAAAGGGCTAACAGTGGAGAGGAAGTGTTTGGGTATGAAGCTGATACACCAACTCTATCTGTGAGACCCCACTTCAGGAGCAGTCAGGTGGACAAGTCTAGAGTTGGAGCTCAGAGCACCACAGGGACAAATCTAATGAGTGTGGACCTTTTCATGGCATCTCTGACCATGGAAGCAAATGAGGCATCTCAGGAGTGAGTGCAAAACGACAGTCAGTCCAGAAAATTTCAATGAATGAGGTACTGGGATGGTGGTTCAGCAAGAGTTGGGAAGGAAGCTAGACATGTAGTGCTAACTGGTATTGCAGGGTGACAAGGCCAGCTACCGGAGAGGCCCTGGGGCTGTCGTGCTCAGAAGTAACCACTGCACTACTGCAAGTGTGTCAGCAACATGAGGCACACAGCAGGCCCTTGTGGAAGCTAGAGGACATTAGCTGGCTGGAGAGGGCAGTAAGCAAGACAGGCAAGCCAGGTGGGGCTGCGGAGGTGGTATCCGAACCACCTTCTCCCTCCTAGGGATAGCGTTCAGTCACATCTGCTCCATCTGTGTCCCTAGTGCTTGATGTTATTGTTTAATAGCTGATTTTATACAGAGGATGCTTTTTAAACATTTTAAATACTTATTTGCTTCAGTCTGTATATACAATATAGATGTGCATAAGTAAAAGGTTTTTTCTTCTACCATTTCCAAACACCTAGACAGTAACGTTCTGAAATCAACAGTCCTACGAAAGTATGTGTGTTTTAAGAGTCAGCATAATGCATGTAAATTCTACATTCTGACTGCTCTTCCCCTAATTTTTACTTTCCTATTGCTCAGGATATTTCAAGATTACATAGCTTTAAAATACTGCTTTTAAAATTAAAACTAGACCATAATTTCAAGATATTAAACATTCTTAAATTCTCACCAGGTTTCCTCTCAAATGCAGAGCTGACGAGGACTAGAGGTGTCCTCACTTCCTCTGCAGAGGCGGCCCCATGACTCCCTGTCTCAGACATGCCGTGATCACCACAGAGAACCAGCAAATTGGGTGAAAGAGTCTCTCTCTCCTGCAAGGCAAAGTAAGGGCCAGCTGCAGCCAGACTGAAGAGCACTTGTGCTCTTGCTAAGCTACAGCCGGACTGAGATGTGACCAGGGGAGCAGACACTGCAGATGCCGCCTCTGTGTCCTGAGCCAGACAGAGCTCCTGGGTGAAGGGCTCCCACAGGTTCAGTCAAACAAAGATTCCACCCCAAACGATGCAGGAGAAACAGTGCTATCATGCTTTGGCTTCTGACATAAAATTTGCTTCTGTCACTCCTGGGCTGAGACCTTAGGCACATCACTCTTTCTTCATCTATCAGAGGAGATGCAAAAGCAACCTACTTAATAAGACGGTCTGAAGCTAAGACACAGCACCAAGAGGGAACACTGAGTTATACATGAGTGTGCAGGGCTGCTCCATCAAGAACTAAGCCTCATGCAATCCTGTGGACTCTGCACCTGCAGCCTGACAGCGCTTGGCTCCTCCTTTCTTTAGGTCTCTGCTCTCACCATACCCACATGGAAGCTGTTCTACCCATGTCATTTACTTATGCATTTTGGCAATAGTTTAATTTTTATGATGACAATTTTCAGGTTTCAGTCCCTTTTTTTTTTGTTTGCTTAAATACAAAGCAAAATCACAAGTACAACCAACACACCATCTCTCACATATACATGCCTTTTAAAGTTATGGCCTCTCCTCAACTGCTGTGTGCTCTTCCTCCCAGGGAGTTCCTATGGCACCAACCACTCTTCCAGCATAGCTGTTTACATTCCTTTTTTGCATCTAGAACACAGGTTCTACAAGGGGTTGCCTGCCTAAACATAGCAACCTAGGAGGGACTCAGGCTTCTGGGAAGACTAAGTCAGTGTGGTCATGTGTGGCCAGTACAGTGGGCTGACTGGCAGATGAGGTGCTAGCTCAGGTAGTTCTGCTCCTGCTAGGGAACTTGGGCAATATGAAGCTTCACCTCTATGCCACTTGCCACAGCAAGCTCACCTTTGTCAGCAGTGCGGTGTAAATCTTCATCAGAATGCCATCCATCTCTCGAAGCTTATACCCAATCAGGGGGCTATCAGGCCCTGAAACGTGGCCAATGTGATCCAGCCCTAGGTAGTGGAGGATTAACATGTCCCAATCTCCTCTTTTTAATACTTTTTCCAAATGCCTGGTAACATTACTATCTACCTGTGAATGGAGAAAAAGTACAAATAAACAGCCACTCTAATTTCCCTTGATCCTCACTCAAGGAAAAAGCAACAGTTATTTTAAAATGTAGGGGTTTATTTTAGGTAATACGACTTCTAGAGGTTGAAACAATAACAAAAGACAAAATCAACCCCTACATCATTATAAATCAGTATCTTTTTATCTTTTACTCTTATGGCAGTAAACAGAACATACTATACAGATAACTGAAATGAGGAAGGGCTGTTCTGACAAGATTTTTTATTTTTATGGGACTATAGAGCAGTACCAACTTAAGTGACCAGAAGTCCTATGAGAGGGCTATTTGTAAAGGGGAAGAGATTGAATTCAGAACCTCTTTCATTTCTAAAATTAACACATCATGGAGAGATTACAGCTGAGTATCCTTGACAGATGGAGCAGCCTGCTCAGCCCTGATATGACATAACCCACTGCCCATCCACTAAACAATCAACTGCAATGAGAAATGTCTTGGGGCACTACCACACACAATGTGGGAACTTGTCATGACTAAGAAGTTACACTGTGCCTGCCGGGAACCATGTGGAAAATGGGTGGGACTACAGACACTCCCTACCCTGCCTCTGCCTAGGTCTAAAGGCCAGCTTTCCACATGTTGGTCTGGTTCTGTTCTCTTATTTGCTGGAGATAGCATCCTAGCCTGGTCAGTGCCCACAGTCAGGTTCTACCTAGCTCACTGCCTGCCATCAAGCAAGGTATCACATCCCTGAAGAATCTGACGACAGAGAATCCCACAGCTTTGCTGTATCAGAGGTTCCACCCACCTGGTTTTATCCACTTAGAAAGCCCCATACCCCATTTAGATCTCATCCTGAGAGCCCCTCTTTTGTGGCACCCTTCCTGAACCTCAGTGTCCTCAATCGCTGTCCAGTCACTGTCAACTTTGGGCTCCAAGACCTCTGCTTACACCTGTGACAGGGTTTATGCCCTCTACCATGGGAAATGTTTATAATCTCTTCTACTACAACTTTATAACTTAATAAACGCCACACAAAATAACATCTTTCACTAGGTAATGGCTTCACCTACAGTGACATGCTTCTCTTTATTTATTTATAATTTTATTGATACAGGGTCTCACTACACAGGTCAGACTAGTAGTGATCCTCCTGTCTCAGCCTCCCCAGTGCTGGAATTATAGGCTGGCATGTACCACCATGCCCAGGGCTGGCACAGCAGGAACTTGGGTCCTTGGGTTTGCTAGGCAGGCACTTACACTGCTGAGCTATCTCCCCAGCCCTGTTTCTCTTATTTTAAGAACTGACCTCTGTATAATCTGACACAAAAAATGAGGTTGTTCCATCATATTCCACAAAATGCTTTGGGAATAACTTAACCCACGTTTCATCTCCATAAAAGATCATTCTCTTCCCAGCTGCTTTTGCCTGTCTTATCACACTGTCTTCTTGTAGTGCAGGAGAGTTGAGGTTTCTGATAACATCAACAAAGCCAGGGAGACTTCCCGTCATCAGTGCCTACAGGAAAAAACATTCAAGAGTAAGTCCATGGAACTTCAAAAGTACAGCACCAGAGGCAGGAAGATCATTTGAAAGATGAAATGGGTGGGTACAAAACCAGCACAGGCCCAATCCTCGAGGGCAAGTCAGTGCCAGGACACCACCAAGGTGGGGAAAGCAGACTTGGGACAAAAAGAGCCAACTCAAATAATGAAGACAAAACATATTAACCAACTTAGCTCAAAACAATGCTTTCAATGGCACATGTCTGGAATCCCAGCAGTTGGGAGGCTGAGGCAGAAGGATCAGTGTGAGTTCGAGACCAGCCTGGGCTACAAAAGTGAGCTCAAGGACAGCCTGAACTGCATAGCGAGAGAGACCCTGTCTCAAAAAGACAAACAAACAAACAAAAAAATCAATGCTTTCAATAGAGGACAGAATAAAGGAGAATGCTAGAGATAGTTAACAACAGCAGTGGTCAGAGAAGCTACAGGTTAATGACAGAACTGAGGCAATGGCTAACTAGAATATGTGCTGAAAACATGAATCTGTGTATTCAGAATCTCCAAAATCAGGTTCCCATTTAATATTTAAATCTGCTCCAGGTAATAAGTGAAAAGTTGCGTCTGTGCTTGACTCCCAGGGATTCCCAGGGTAAGTTAGGCCAGGGATACTGGTGGGATGTCCCTCAGCTCCCTGCACCATGCTTTCTGGGAGAACATGGGTTTGATATGTCATGCTGTCTAAAGCAGAGTTGATGTAATAATCTTCTTTCCCAGTTTTAACAGAGTCGAAGAGCCCACAGTAATAGATCTCTATAATTTGGAGTTCTACAACCATCCACAATATCTGGTATAGTAATTATTCTAAGACTTCTTCAACAGCAAACACTTTAAAACAATGCTGGGGATACAACACAGGATTTATATATATCCTAGGCAAGTGCTCTACCACTAAGCTACATTCTCAACCAAAGGGATGAAAATATGAATTAATCAAATTTCTGAAATACCAGTGAGGAGTTTGGTAAATCCTTTCTCCAAAGAACAAACAAAAAGTGGACAAAACTGTCAGAACCAACCATTTCAGAATTCTGAAACTCACTGATATTTTACAGCAAATTGAGAAATATTTATTCAAGAAAAACTACTGTAGCTGTGGTGTTTACCACAGGGATCCTTCCAATTCCTCCCCTCCTAGCTGTGTAACCTGACAGCCATGGAAGGCTTGCCTGGTGTACACTCTGCAAAGGCAGAAGGAGGCTGTACAAATATAAGAGGGAAGCCCAATGTCACAGCTGGTGGGTATTTAATGTTGGCTTTGGGAAGCAAGGGATCAGCCCCAAGTTTAAAGAGGAGCCGTGAAGGAGAATCAAGTAACAGCTGAGTTTTATAAACTCCCACACACTTCTGGGAATCTGCAGAGGGCACCCCATGATCTTGCACCTTCCAGCTAAGCAGGAAACCTTGCTTAAACAGAGCTAGGACAGGCTCAAAACCAACCTGACAGTGAAGGCTTGCCCGAAACTGCATGCTTGCTTGGAGAGGTACAGGCTTATCACCTATCTATACCTGAAAACAACCTTAGCCTATCGTTGGCTAAGCTGGGGTAACCTCCACAAGACTGGCTTAAAAATAAAACTTATAACTAGACACAAAAACCTAAGTAGAGACACTATGTGCTTCTCAGATTAGTTTAGGCAAATTATTATAAAAACAAAGTAACAGCAATAACCACCACCACTCCCATGGCGAGGATCAGAACCAGAGTTGAGGTGGCATTGTCTAGAGATACATATTTGCTAAATTTTATCAAACTATACATATAAAAGTATGTGATCTGCATTGCAATTTTGAAAAATATCTCAAAAAAGCATACATGCACTCTTTCTTTATTCAGTCTTTTTGAGACAGCGTTGCACTATGCAGTTCAGGCTATCCTTGACATGTGCCAATTCAAAACAAGAAATGCAAATATTATGTATTACAAACATGTACCAAAAAAAAAAAAAAAAAAACCAGGAAGAAAATCAAGTGATGGATGGAGGGGAGGAAGGGGAAAAGGGAGAAAAAGAGGAATTAAAACATGTAATGTCCATGTACCAATTACAAGGAATGCGAACATTGCTATGCTTTATATTTAAAATAGCCCCCAAATCCTCATGTGCTGGGGAGGGGGGGCGCTTTTGGAATGACTGGATGATGGGTGTGATAACTGGGTTGGTCCACTGAGTAGACTGGCATAATTCTGAATGTGGCTGGATGGATTTACTGAAGACAGAAGCCCCACTCATTGTGAGATGCACCAACCAAAAAGGAAAAGGAGGCTCACTGCTCTTGCTTTTTCTGTCTGCCTTGCCATGCCCATCTTGGAACCAGCTAACTATAGTTTAGAAAACTCTATAAACCATCAGCTAAAAATCAATCTTCCCTCCTTTAACTTGTGGTATTGGGTATCTTGTCCCAGCAAAGAGAAAGGAACTAAGATAATTATATACTACAAACATGATAGTACTAATAAAAAATAAATAAATGAAAGGATACTCAATACTTTGGGAGACTGAGACAGGATTGAAAGTTTGAACTCAACTTGAGACTCTGTCAATCAAATCAAATCAAATCAGATGAAATCAAATCAAACCAAAACAATGTAATACATTACAATACAACACAAACTAGGAATGCAGCTCAGTATAAAGACCCCAAAGCTACGACCACCACCACCAAAAAAAGTGAGTCTCATACCCAAATTCTACTACTTACAGGTAACCCAGTAAGTTTTGGCGAGTATCAGATCTTTTTCTGTACATATATAATCACAAACATACAGAACAATTTTTTATGCAAACTTAGTTGGCAATCGCCATTTGTTCAATTAACATAATACGAACCTCTTTTCCAAGGAACATATCATTTTAAACTGTTAAAATACCGCACTGTGTAGACGCACAGTATATTTAACCAAGATCATCTTATTGGACATTTACTTTGAGTGGCCTCCTCTGGAAGCCATTTGAGCTGAGTTCTGGAGGCTAGAGAGTCAAAGATGTGAGGCAGGGCTTTTGAGAGAAAAACTGCCAGCTTCACAGGCCCAAGGCAGAGAAGAATACTGCCTTTGAGGACTTGTACTAGGTATGTCCTGTGTGTAAGAAAGATAGAGAAGAGATGAGGGGAAAGAGCAGGAGCTGAGCTACACAGAGGAATCTTGTGCTCAAAATGGATAGAAGCTAAGCCATGGGCAGGGTTCTGTTTTGTGATACTGTCGATCAAACCCAGGGCACTCTAACACTGAGCTATCCCCAATCCTTTTTTAATTTTTATTTATCTAAGTACTTATTTTTTGTATTTAGTACAGGGTCTACAGGGTCTCACTATGTAGATCAGACTCATCTGTAGATTCACCTGTTTTCAGCCTCCCAAGGGTTGGGACTACAGGTGAGCACCACGATGCCCAGTCTCAATCCTGTCTCAGCATGCTCTGGGGATGGGGCCAGCACAGCATGCTGGGGAATGATTCCTGGCCACTGCACTCTCCCTAAGCAGATCCTTAAATCCACTGAGCTATCTGGCTGGCCCTTAATTTTTAATTTTTGAGACAGCATCTCACTAAGTTACTCTAGTGAGACTTGAACTTAGGATCTTCTCACCTAAGTCTCCTGTGTGGCTGAGATTACAGAGGCCAATAGTAGCAGCAGTGTGGTCAGACTGAGGCTGGCTGTGACCTGGGCAGGAGGAGATATAGGAGACATCTGTTTCCAGCTAGACCAAGCAGTAAAAATGGTGGCGAACACTACTGATGCATGCACAGTATTTCAAGAGTACAAAGCCACATCACTTTTTGTGATATAGTATAATTCTGGGCAAGTCAAATAACCTGAGTTTGCCTTCTTATGTATAAAATCAAAAGACACACTGAATGACCCCATATGTGTTCCTTCTAGGATTGGAACTAACCCATTGTTGACTCAAGTATGGAGTAGTCTGCTGAGCTGTGTTGGCCTGGATGATCTAGTTCTGAATCCTTTCTATTTTCCATGAAGCATAAGCTCTGGATACTTGACAAGAGACACAAATCATGGGTCTTAGGCTGGCAAGATAGCTCAGTGGTCTAAAGAGCCTGCTTAGGCAAGCCACATGCTGCACCAGCCCCACCTCCAGGGCAGGCTGAGCCAGCCATAACATAAACAAGATTTAAAAAAAAAATCACGGTCTCAATCCTGTTCTGTCTACAAGACTCCCTCAGCATTCTATTACCCTAGCAAAACTGATAGCAGCCAACCAATTTCTACCCAGTTAAAACTAAAACTCCAGGGCTGAGGATATCACTCAGTAGCACAATGCCTGCCTGCCAAGCACAAGGTCCTGAGTTCCATTCCTGATCTCAAAATCAAAACAAAGCAAAAACAAAAAACAAAACAAAACGAAACAAAAAACCCCACTAAAACTCTAACTAGAAGCATAGAGAATTCCTCTAAACTTTTGAGGAAAAACCATGATTCTTAAAATATCAAATCAAACTTACTTTGATTCGAGGCATAGTAACTGTGGGTGGCTTTGCTTCAGCCACAAAACTGTGAGATGGACCTTTTCCCATGAGATAAGTTGTGAAAGGCATATACCTTGCACCTTTTGATCCAAACACAAAATCATCTCGCAAGGCATCTATCAGCACAATAACAGTTTTACTGAAGAGCGGTAGTGGCAACTTGGTCCAGTTAGAACTGGCTCCTAAAAGTGTTTGAAAAAAGAAAAAAGGTGAGTTTAAAATTTATATGTTAAGAAAAAAGGGAGTTTAAAATTTATATGTTAAGAAAAAAGGGAGTTTACAATTTCTATTTTAAAATCTTAAATTTTACTTAGCATCCAAACGCCTTCATAATCCATCTTCCGGCTGCTTCCTGGCACAGCCATCCGTGTATGCCAACCCCACACACAGCGCCTGCTTTTGGAAGACACTGCTGGGCAGTGAGGCAAGGCACTAAGAGAGTATAAGCGTAGACGGTTCCGGTAAGAAGCGGGTGAATCATCCGCTGTGTGGCAATGAAGGCGCCCTCACTTGAACGGGTCCCCAAATACCTTCAGGAAGCTTGAGGCGAAAGAGCCCCGCAGTACGGGAATGGCGGGCTCAGGAGCTAAGTCAGCACAGCCAATCCTGGCGTAGAGTGGGACTAGCCGAGCTAGAATACTTAAGACTGGAGAGCCAGGAGGCGCCCTCATTCACACTGGCCTTAACCCCCGGGAGAGTCGTGGGGGAAAAAAGCAATAGGAAACGCGAGGGCTCCGCAGGAGTTTTATTTGTTGTGTCCTATAGGGCAAGAAAGGCGCCTGGAATTGAAAATGACCCAAAGATCTACTCAGGAAGCAGGGAAGGGTCACTGGGAGAGGAGAGCTAACTTCGTCGTAATGGAGGAGGAAGAACGAGGGCAGGGAGGGCGGTGGCGGTTGCCACGAAGTTGTAGGAAAGCGGAAAAAAAAGAAAACAAAAAGGCCGGACGGTGAAACAGGTTGTTTCAAGGGCGAGGACTGTGACGGAAGAGACTCTCCGGGAGCGCCAGCGCGCAGACCGAATCCTCTGTGGGAAGCGGTTTCAGGGACCGAGACGCCGGGCAGGGAGAGCCGTACCGGCCAGAGGCTCGGGCGCCGCGGGCTCTGCCAGGTGCCCAGCCGGGGAAGAGGAGCGGACGGAAGCCGGGAAGAATCCGCGGAGGAAGATCGCAACCCCGAGCACCTCGAGCGCCACGCAGCCGGCGGCGAAAGCTCCGGAGCCCAGCCGCATTTCGGCGGCTCACCCCGCGGGAGGTGGGGCGGGGAGGGGGCGACTGCACCTGAGGCCTCGGGGGGCTGCAGGCGCCGGCTCCCACTCAGCACTCGGGCCCAGACCCGAGCCCCAAGGCCAGGCAACCCAAGGGTCCCGACGCGAGGCCACTTCCGCCTGCGCGCCGGAAGTGCACAAGATCGGAGCTAAGCTTTCCCCGAGGAGACGCAGGCTGCTTCCGCCCATCGCAAAAGTCGCCGGAAGTCCGGCCTTGCCCCGCCCACCTCGGGGTTCGGTCCCCGCCCCCTAAGGCTTGCTCCGAAGAGTTTTAGTGGCTGCTTCTGCCAGCTCTCTTGGGCGCTCTCTCCTTCC
>PVKN010029449.1:0-12993 GCA_004027915.1 Capromys pilorides
CCCTGGTGGTGGCACTGGCGCAGCATGTGGTGCCGGGGATCGAACTGCAGTCCCCGCAGTTGCCTGAGCCCTCCTAAGCAGGCGCTTTAGACCACTGAACCATCTCGCCGGCCCCTGGGCCCCTTTTTTTGACTTCTGTCTCAAAGCTCTGACCAAGTGTAAAGCTGTATCACAAAGGTCAGGAAAAAGGCATGCTTCTTGTTTCTTTTCCATGTCTATCTGATCATCATTTTAATGAAGAACAATAAATTTCAACTGTGTCTATAAATAGAGGTAGAATGATGATACTAATAATAGTAGTCATTAAATACTAGACAATTAAAACATCTCCTTAATCCTAAAAATCATCATGAAAAATGAATATTAACAGACCTCCACTTTAAGGATGAACAAATTGCGCCTCAAAAATATTTATTGGAAAATGAATCTAAGTTCTTTGATTCTTCAGTCAGTCTTCCCATTAGGACAAAAGGTTCTCTTAAAATCCTTTCTCCAAAGGTCTTCTGTCTCTAAGCCTAAGAGATTCAGTTGTATTGGAGAAAAAAAAATATATCATGCTGAACTGGAGCCTCTTCGCCTGGAGCGGGAGAGTGTAGGGCCACACAGATACCTACTGCGCATGTGCCAGCCAGCAGGCCACAGTGAGCGCCAGGCCCTTGGGCAGTCAATGTAAGGGTCTAGATGCTGCGATTTCTCCAATCGAAAGAGCTTCATCTCTTAAGCTCAAGAAGGTGGAAACAAATAACAGGTCTAGAATGGGTGAAATTACAGACTCCCCTTTCAGAGGGGTACAGGGACAGCCAACCAAATCTCTCCTGTGAAGAACCAGCCCACAACTCCTTGCAAACACTCACACATCTCAGGCTCCCAGCCACTGCACACTGCAGTGCCCTGTGTCGCTCACGGGGTTGTTGCCTGCACCACACAGATGGGCAGCCGCTTCCCAGCCCTGAGGCCCGAGCACCCCCCAGAAGCAAGCTGCTCCTCAGATCCTTCCTCCAAGGTCTTCTTTCTATGACCTGAAGAAATTACACACTGTTGGAGCAAGGAATAGCACCAGCCCTGGCCCACATGGGGGCCCTAGTTTCACTATACTCCATTGCTTCTTGTGGATTTTTAGTAAATCAAATTTAGAAAAAGAAAAAAAGATGATCAGAAATGGAAAATATATAGGGCAATATAAAAGATTTTGTACACATTTTTTACGTTTCCTCTGTTAAGGTCCTAAAAGATAAAATATAATCATTCTGGGAGGCTGAGGCAGGAGGATTACAAGTTTGAGCCCAGCCTAGGCAGCCTCGTAACTTAGCGAGACCTTGTCTTGGAATTTAAAAGCATAATAAAATTAACACATGGAATAGGGATATAACTCAGTGCAAAAGCTTTGTAACATGAAGGCACTAATGATAATTCTGTATTGTTGGGTTTAGAACATATATAGACTATATACACAGTACTAACAAAGCAGGGATTGGCAAATGGAATTATACTGAACCAAAATTTCCGTATATTGGAATTGAATTAACACTAACATAGAGGAGCCTGTAACAAAGATGCATTTTTGTCATCTCTAGAACAATTATTCTCCACTGGAAATTACTTTCCTCACTAGGAGACAGGGCTGGAGAGATAGCCCAGTGACATAAGCGCCTGCCAGGGAAGTACAAGGTTCTAAATTTGATCCTCAGTACCATAAAAAGGAGACATTTGACAATGTTTGGTGACATTTTTGGTTGTCACAGCTGGAGGGAACACTAGTCATACCTGCTAGGAAGAGGCTAGGGTTACTGCTGAACAACCCCCAAAGCACAGGACAGCTTCCCCAATAAAGACCCATCTGGCCCAAGGTATTCAGTGGCACAGAAGTTGAAAAACCTTGCCCTAGAGTAACCATGAGTGGTTCAAACATTATACTGAAAAATTTAAATAATTAAAATGTCCATTCAAAAATATTACATGGAAAGTAAAATGGTAAGTAAAGGAACACAGGATGAAAATAGACATGAAAAATATTTTTTAAAAAACAACAAAATGAGGCAAGATAGCTCAGCAGTCTAAAATACCTGCTTAGACAAGCTTAGGCAAAGCTTAAGATCGACCATGGTTTGATCTTCAGCACCACATGCTGTACCAGCCTTGCCCAGGCTGGGCTGGCAAAGAAAAAAAATGGTGCTGGGAGAAAGCTTCAGTGGCAGAGCACCTGCCTGGCAAGCACAAGGTCATGAGTTTGATTCCAAGTACCAAAAAGATAAAGTAATAGTAACAATCCTTTATTAAAATGACACATAAATCTGCCCCTGTTAATGATAATATTCAATGTGAATAAACTCACATAAATGAAAACCTGAGACTCAGATTCATTCTTGGTGATGAAAAACAGAATGCTGTCTCCCTAAGATCAGGAGTGAGGCAGCAATGTCCATTCTTGCTAGCTCCGTTCAGCACTGGCCTGAGGTTCTGGGCAGTGCACATAGGCCACAAGAAGAAAAAGGGATTTCCAGATTGGAAAGGAAAAAGCAAAACTATCTTGTGAACGGCAACTCTTCAGGAATCCATGAAAAGCCGTTACAGCCAATAAACTGGCTTAATGGTTTGTACATTTTTTTTTTTAAAACTAGAGATTGAACTCAGGCCCTTGTGCTCCCCAGGCAAGCGTTTTTTCTACTGAGTTATTTCCCAAACCCCTGGTTTATATATTTCCTTTTCTTCAAGCCTTGTTTAAGGTTTCAGACACTTAAAAGAAAAAAAAACTGCAGTCTACCAGTCATTTCTATTTTTTATGTTAATCTATAACACGACATGTGACATAAATGGATAATTTTAATCCTTAAGTTTATTGCTAACTATTGACATTTTCCTACAATGAATCAGATATATTGTTTACTAGTTATTTCTTGAACTAATCCAGGAAACATTCATGCTTCAGCTTCTAGGGAGTCAAAATATCCACCACTTTTAGAAAACACACACCTTGACTTCATGCCCTGTGAGCAGGGCTGGAATAGTATGTGGGACCAGAGATTGAACCCTGGTCCCATTTCACTGGCCCTTCAAATGTCTCTTTGAATCCCCTTTCTCTTCCTCCCTCCTTCTTCTATCTCTTGTTGCCTTCACATTTGAAAAAGGTCACCCTACTTGCTATTATCTATCTTTTATTTTTGATAATCATTTAGAAAAAGACCTAACACCATAAACAGAGAAAAATTCCAAAATGATCAAAAACCTAAAAGAAAAAAAGAAGCCAAATAAGTCCTAGATTAAAAACATGAGTAAACTGTTCTATAACTTCAGTGTAGTGAAAAGGTTCCTCATTCAAAATCCAAGTGAAAGGGCTGAGGAGATAGCTCAGTGACATAAGCTCCTGCCTGGCCAGTGCAAGGTCTTGAGTTCAACCCCCAGTTCCAAGGGGAAAAAAATCCAAGTGCAATAAAGGGAAAGATCAATAAATTTGACTCTATAAAAATACACTTTAATAAGACAAAAGTGCAATAGCCAAAGCCCCCTTAAATTTGCAAAATATTATCACAGATAAGGAATATGTTTTTGAACCTAATAGCTTGACCATTCTAAGAATGGGCTCTGCCACTGACCTACCAGCCCAATAGGCATTCTTATTCATTACTGATGGGAATTGGTACAGATCTTATGAGAGAAGATGGGGCACTAATACAGTTACCTGTGCATTTGCTTTGGGACCCAACAATCTCATTTCTAGACATAGACCCTGAGGATACCCTACCCAGAAAAATGAACACATCTATGCACAGGGTATGCATTGTAATTTTACTTGTCATTGCAATATACTGGAAACAATCTATAGGTCCATAAGTAAGAGAATGGCTCACTAAACTACGAGCACTCACAGCTGTTCGTTTTTAAAAAGTAAGAGCTTTATAAACTACCATGGGATGATTTCCAAGATCACGTGATAAGAGCTGTGACTGTGGGCTGAAAGCCCAGAGATGCTCTGCAAGGAGTGAACAGGGTGGATAAATGAGTGACATCACTGCCCCACCCTCCAATCTTCTGCATGAGGTCCCCAGAACCTGGGGGAACAGAAGACAGAAGGTAAGAATAGACCATCAAGGTCAGCCTCCCTGACTAGAAGAGGGTGGAGAAGGGTGAAAAGGTTTACAGGACAGGCGGAATGTAAACAGTGCGGAATGTAACATTTTCTCTGGTAAGACATTTAGTTTGCATTCAGGTATTCACTATCACAGTGAAACCCTTACTCAGTGGTATGCTGGTAAATTCTTAACTGGAGATTGGGCCTGATTTGTCTTCCTTCCTATGGTGCAAACTCTGCCTTTGTGGCTGACTTCAAGCTATCACTGTGAAGTTACTGAATGGAATGGGAAGAGATGTGCACACCATTTTCCACATGTCATTGTGTATCCTTACGAGCCCTGACCTCACGCTGGATTGTATCCTTAGAAGAAACTTAAAGATGTAAAGTTATTAGAACAATAGATACAAACAGCTAGTGGGACACTGTTTTAATCTGATCCTATGGTATCTTGTATTACTTTGCAAAACAAAATACTATGGACCAGACGGCTTAAATAACAGAAATTTGCTTCACTACAGGTCTGGAGAGTGAAAATTCAGCATGATTGGCTTCTAGTGAGGGCTTACTTATGAGCATGCAGACAGCCTCTTTGTGCTGTGTCCTCAGGTGAAGAACAGGAATGAGAGGAGGAAAGATCCTTCTGTTGTCTTCCTAAAAACGCCACAGTGCTATCAGACTAGGCTTCTCCTTTGTGAACTCATTTACCGTGATTATCTTGGAAAGCCTCTGTATCCAGATAGTCATATGGAGGGTAAAGCTTCAAGATCTGGGGAAAAACAAATCTTTTTGTGGAAGATCCTTATATGTATTCAGTAAGATCTTCATTTTTGAAGTCCTGGAACATCTATAAAGTAGAGAGATTCCTAAACCTGAAGATTTCACACTCTGTCTTCTGAAGAACAGAGCGTTGTGCATAAATATCCCTGTATTCAACAATATTATCATTGTTTTCCCCAAATTTTTGAGGCCTCAACACAAAAATCTGTCTTGCTCAGACTGGTACCACAGTGCCTGGTACAGGAGTGTCTGTCACACACAGTGCTGTTTTTGATTGCATAAATGGACAAATGATCAAACCTGAGTTCTTATCCCTTTTCTAAATCTAAATTTTCTCATCCATTTTCCCCACATGTGTCCTACTGGAATGATCTGTGCAAAAAGAATATTGTGGTGAAGGCAAATGGAAAATATTTCAGCCTAGAATTGGCTCTCGGAGGCCAATGCAGCTTTTCAAAACAATGTACTTGAGAAGTCCAACGACGAAAATATCAACTTAATTTTGTGAAATCAGCAGTTCCAAAATGTGTATGACCAAAAAATTAAATAAATAAATAAATAAACCAAAATGTGTATGACCAGGGAAAAATATCTTTTCTCACAGAGTTAATGTGCCTCTGTGTCAGAGTTGGAAAATACTGAACTGGAAGGTTGTCAAGTCTTTTCCCTACTGTGATGATTTATGATCTTGTCAAAGAATGGCTCCACCTGGGCTTTCAGAGAACTCAAGCTCAATGATAGAAGTTGAGCCATAAAGGCTAAGATAGTGAGATTACCAGCATCCTGCTAGATGGCACTGGTAAGTGCCTGTACAGAAGCTCTCCTTCCAGATCCTTCACGTGCTGAGCAAGCACCACCATCCCGTACACTTGCCAAGCCCAAGCTGCCAAGATGACCCATGCTCTCCACATTAACTCCAAGTACCTACCTTCCTTTTGTCTTAGACTTTGAGTAAACATCACCATCTTCCCACCCATGCACTTGGCATACCCAGGCTTCTCAGAAATAAGCTGCAACAGGCCAGGTTGATGGCCACAGCCTTATTCACCTGTATACAAGGGGCTGCCAAGGGATTTTCTAATATATCTGAAACCAACATTTTGATATGTACTTTCAATACATTCATTTGCTTATCTATTTGTTTATGAGTCATGGGCATATTTTACTATCCAAATGTAAATGTAAACTTCAGAAAGCTTACAAAAATAGAAATGCAAAGCGGACAAGAAAGTAAAGACAAATAGAACTACAGGTTCTAGTGTTTCCTTAGGACTCCACACTGGGCCATGAAAAGGCCTTGGCTTTCCCTGCTGTGGCTGGCCCCGCACTTTGGAAACATCTGTGTTGAACTCCTGAGCTAACTTACACATACAAGGAAACAGAGAGCAGAAGTGGAGGCAACACGCAGGCTCCCAAACTGAGCAAATAAGGCTGCCACTTCTGACGTAAGTGACAAGCCTATGTCCAAGGATCTGCAGCACTGTACCAGAATATCTTAGTTGGAATAGGATATACATTCAAATCCAGATTTTTATCAACATGCTGTTAGTGACGTTGATCACATAGTATTAGATATATTTTATCAGTTATTTACTGGCAAGTATCAGAAATTTTGCTAAATATTTCTATACATGTTGCCCATTTATTATATATATATATATATGTATATATATATATATATATATATATAATGTAGCTATCATTATTCCAATTAATAAAACAAAAGCATGACAGTAAAATAACACATAATTTGCTAAAGGTTTAGTCAAGTCTGTGAATTCTAAATTTCTGAATCTCAACCACCACTCTTTGGCACCACAGTCTTTATCTTAATCAAAGTTCTTCAGAGAAACAAAACCAATAGGACCCATGGAGATACACAGAAAGACACTTCTGAGGGACTGGTTCACACAACTTTAGTGACTGAGAAGGCCCACAGGCTGTCATATATAAGTAAGAAAGCCAGTGGTGTGGTACAAGTCTAAGCCCAAAGACTTCAGAACCAGGAAAGCCAGGGTTAAGGGCAAGAAGAAGGATGTTCCAACTCAAGCAGAGAAGAAATTCATGCTTCCTCCTCTTTTATGTTCTATTCTCCTTCTTGACAAATAAGCTAATGCCACACACGTTAGTGAGGGCAGCTTCATTGTGCCTACTGATTCAAATGCATGCATCTTCCAGAAACGTCCTCACAGATACACTCAGAAGTAATGTTTTGTCAGCTATCTTAACATCTCTCAGCCAAGCCAAGCTGGGCATGAAATTAATCACCACATTCACACTCTTGGGGCCTCTGTCGTTTATGTCACACTCTTAAATGGGGGAGAAACAGTGTTACATGGTAGACCATATTACACCACACTTGGGTTCCATAGTAACAGTTACTATTTTATATCCTAGGTGAGCCCCCCAAAAGATGCTGCAGGGGAGTCATCAGGATAAAATGATATAGAAAGTTAATTGTGTTGGGCCATGTCTGCCGAAAGTGCTAAGGGAACAGGTGTCACGAAGCCCTAACAAGGGCAAGAATGCATCTGTAGGCCCTCTTCTGTCCTTTGGGGTGGGGTCTCAGGACTACAGGGCAGAGCTGCCTAAATTGGAGGCAAGAGCTAGAGTCTACCCCAGCTTGACAACTCTTGCCTTTAAGAACATCAACTTCTACTCTGAGTCTGTAGTCATTGCTCTAATATCTGTAAACATTTCAGTTCCCCACAGAGGACAGAATTCAGTGACCATTAACAGTCTATAACAGGGCCGGCGAGACAGCTCAGTGGTCTAAATTGCCTGTTTAGGCAAGCTTAGGCAACTGCAGGACCACTTGCTGTGCCAGCTCCATCCCCAGGGCAGGCTGAGCCAGCCATAATAGAAAGAAAGAAAGAAAGAAAGAAAGAAAGAAAGAAAGAAAGAAAGAAAGAAAGAAAGAAAGAAAGAAAGAAAGAAAGAAAGATTATAAAAAGTCTACAACAGATCAACTAAGTTAATAAGTAGACAGTTCTAAAAATTAACAATGTGGACTTCTTAAACATAATGGAGTGGTAAGCAGGAGAAAAACAGCCTTTCTGAGGTGTCCAGACCCTGGAATGTAGCAACATGAGGAACAGAAGGAACTAAAGATGCAAGCTTATTGGGTGTACCCACTCCACCACTGTAAATTTATAGCTGGCTTATTGAGATGAATCAGCAGTGGGTCTAAGCTGGGTCTGTGAAAATTACCTATTCACCAGTGACAGCAGAGATGTACCATGAAGTAGACTTCTTTTCTTATTTCATCCTTTAGTTTTCTTTTTTGTTCGTTTGTTTGATTGTTTATTTTCTTTTTCCTTGTTTGTTCTTGTTTTATGGGAGTGAGAACAACAATGCTCCTATGTTTTGTTGTTCTGTTCTGTTTTGTTATTGTTTATATTTTTCCTTCTCTCTTCCCTTCCTATCCTCTTCGTCAGTTTCCCAAAGTTTGTACATGCTTCCTTTCTCTTCCAGCCTTCCTTCTAATCTCCTCCTCTTCTATTTCTCTATTTTCCTCTCTGGCCCCTTTTAAACTTTTTTCCCAGAACATAAAATTGCCAAATTGAGGACATATTTACTACAAATAATTTTCTTGAGTATTTTTGATTTTGTGGCATTCCCACAAACATAGTTCATACAATTAAAGGTAATAAATCAGTATTCACCAAAGTTTATAATTTTCTAGGCCAAATTTTATGATTTTGTGATTGCTGATTGAACTAGTTTTGTCTAGGTGACATAATTTTTCTAATCAATTGTTCTTCCTGGTTTCGAGTTAGCCTCTTCCAAAACTGAGATTGGCTAAGGGTTATAAATAATAGTATAGACAAGTACCAGACAAACAGGGGCTGTGCAAAACAGGAGCAACTTCTCATATCCATTGAATTACAGTAGTGTCATCTTGCAACAAAGTCCATTTCCAAAATGTAGCTACACTGGAAGAAATCTCTGAGAAGTAGCCATTTCCTAAGGGTTGTAAGTACTAGCAATGGAGTTACTTGCCATAAGCAATTTATAAGCATCAACCCAGGAATTAAATTAAAGAATAAATAGAAAATGAGAAGACACTTAAATGAGTCATAAGCTCAAACTTCCAGCTCACCCAAGACAAACCAAGGATGCAATGGTGTGGAACAATTCTAAAGCCACCCACCTTGACTCTCTGAAGTGATAACTGAAGAAGTAATGAAGCAGATGAATGAGGATTTAAATATAAAATCAGAAATAATTTCTCAGACAACAGACATGGTGACCACCATGAAAGGCAGATACAGATAAAAGTAAAGGAGCTACACAAAATGATGGAAACCATGAATGCCCAACGTGAGAAAAAAAATGGAGGGACTGGAAAGATAGCTCAGTGGAATAAGTGCCTGGCAAGTGCTAGGTCCTGAGTTCGATCTCTGGTACCACCAAAAAAAGAAACAGAATTCATTAAACAAATCCAAACAGATTCCCAGGGAATTAAAAATTTCACTGAAAGTGTACACAGCGGATTGAGCCAATGTGAGGACAGAATATCAGACATAGAAGACAGGGTTGCAGTTAGCAATCATGAAAAGGAATTTCTTAAAAATAGGAAGGGACCATGAAAAAGCAATCCAACAGCTGCTAAATGATGCAAGAAGGATAATAAAAGTTTGACTGGAATCAAATAAAAAGTAGCAGATAACACAAATGACATAAAAAACCTGTTCACAGAAGCAGTGACAGAAACTTCCCCAAGAATGAGAAATATTTTGATACACATGTAAGTGAATCATATAGAACTCCAATTAACCCTGATCAGAATAAAGGTACTCCAAGAAATATAATACTCAAGATTTCAGGAATTCAGCACAAGAATAGAATATTAAAAGCTGTTAGAAAAAAAGAAAGAAATCATTTATAAAGGAAAGCCCATTACAATCATAGCAGACTTCTCAACCCAAATCCATATATCAAGCAAAGATTTGAGTGAATTATTTTAAGCCCTACAGGAAAATAACATCCAACCTATATTGATGCACGCTGCAAAACTATCTTTCGAAACTGAAAAATAAGATACTTCCATGACAAAAAATACTTGAGGAAATTCATGAACACTAAACCAACAAAATGGTCTAAAAGATATTTTAGAAAGACAAAAAGGTCGGGTGTGGTGGAACACGCCTGTAATCCCAGCACTTGGTAGGCTGAGGTAGCAGAATTGGGGTGAGTTTGAGACCAGCCTGGCTACAAAAGTGAGCTCAAGGCCAGCCTGAATTGCATAGCAACACCCTGTCTCAAAAAAAGATGAGAGAGAGAGAAAGAGAGAGAGAGAGAGAGAGAGAGAGAGAGAGAGAGAGAGAGAGAGAACTAAAAGGGCCAGCCAGATACTCAGCGGACTAAAGCACCTACTTAGGCAGAGTGCAGCAGCAGAGGTTCAATCTCCAGTGTACCACGCTGGCCCCACTCCCAGGACACTCTGAGATGGCAATTGAGACTGGGCATGGTGGTACATGCCTCTAACCCTAGCACTTGGGAGGCTGAAAACAGAAGGATCACTATAAGTCCAATCTAAGTAGTAAATTCTTAACACCCTATAGACCCTGAACCAAATACATAAAAGAAAAAGAAAAAAAAAAAAGGACTAAAGTTCCATGAAACCTAACATAATAAATCCACCCAGGCAAGGCAAGCAATTAAACAGAGGTAAAAAAAGGGAACTAATAACAGGAAAATCATATGACAAGGATAAGCCAACACATATCAATTGTAACCATCAATGCAAATGGTCTCAATTCACCAATCAAAAGAAACAGACAGGCAGAATAGATCAAGGAGCAAGATTCAGGGCTGGGGAGTACCTCCATGGCACAAGTACCTGCCTGGCAATTGCAAGGTCATGAGTTCGAATCCTGATCCTAAAAAAAAAAAAAAAAAAAAAAGCAAAATCCAGTGATATGTTGCATATAAGAAACATATTTAATTCTAAAAGAAATTCACTCTGTACATGGTTTCAAAGTAAATCCTGAGGGGATTTGACTGACCTTGGGTGATATAAAAGTTACATGTGTTGTTATAAAGGTCTTGCTTTAACTTGCCCTTAACCACCCAGCAGGAAAGTTTAACCATGAAGCATAAAACATAAAACTAGATTAGTATACTGAGCTGTAAAAGGCTTAAATCAGCAGCTTCTGACATTGCCAGTTCTGCCAATAACCCATTGCAATTATGGAATATTGGACTATGTACACAACTACTTTCTCTTAGCTCAATGAGAAGAAATTTTTTGTAGCAACAATGATTAGAAAAATTATCATGTCTACATCCTGTGCTCTGTATAACTACTATAAGGACAGCAACATGCATTGTATCAATTATTGGGAATGTACTACTGATGTGTTTTGAAACTGTCACATTGTTATTTCTTATTAAAAGTAATAAAAAATTTAAAAAGAAATTCATAAACTGGAAGTGAAATGATGGAAAAATACTGCATATGACAGAAACCTGAAAAAAGCAAGAGCAGTTATTTTATTCAAAGACCAAGTAAATTGTCCCTTAGGAGGGACAAAGAAGATCACGATCACTATATCCTTGTAAGGGAACAACCCAAGAGGAAGAAATAACAATCATAAGTATATATGCACCAAATACCTGTTCACCCAACTATGTAAAATAAATATAAAAAATATTAACAGACTTGAAAAATCGAATAAGCATTAATATAGTTGTAATATTCCATGACAAAAAAGTGAGATAAAATAGATAAAAATACACAAAAACTCAAAGAATAAATATCAGATACGAACCAAACTTTTAAAGAAATGGACTTAGAGTATTTCTATAGAGTGTTCCACCTCACAACAAAAGAATACACAGGCTTCTCAGCTGCACATGAGATGTTCTCCAAAATAGCCCACATACGTACTCTTTTACATTTACTTAAGTAAATGTAAAAGAATTGAAATTATCCCATACATATTATTAGACTATTGTGCAACAAAATTGAGACTTCATAAACACATGGAAATTAAATAACACCCTCTTGAACAACCAGAAGGTCATAGATGAAATTAAAGTAGAAATTAGACAGTTTCTACAAATAAACAATGATTCCAGGATAGCATACCAGAAGTTACCGGACACAATGAAAGCAGTTGTATGAGGAAAATTTATAGTGCTGAATTTTCATATTAGAAAAGTTGTGCAAGCTCAAATAATCTAGTATTGAACCTCAAGGGTCTAGAAAATAAGAGAAAGTCAAGCCCATCGCTTGTATGAGGAAGGGAGTTATTAAAATCAGAGCAGAAATAAATGCAATGGAGACTAAGAAAACAATATAAAGATCAATATATTGAGTTATTTCTTTGGAAGATTAAATAAAATTGAGAAACTCTCAGCCAACCTTCAAAAACAGTAAACTGAAATCTGTGCTATTAGGAACAAAGCAGGTGAAATCACAAGCAGTCCTGCATAAATCCTGATGATATCAATATCTACTTCAAGAACTTGCACTATAAAATAAGATAGAAAGAAGACATAGACAGATTCCTACATATCTATGATTTACAAAAGCTTAGTCAAGAAGATATAAAAATTCTAAATAAACCAATGAAGTTGAAGATGTAATTAAATACCTACAAGCAAAGAAAAGCCCAGGCTCTGATAGATTCACTGCTGAATTCTACAAGAAATTTAGAGAAGATATATGTTGCTATGTCTCAAACTATTTAAAGAAATTAAAGGGAAAGAAATTAATTCCTGAAAGCAAGCATTCTCTGATTCAAAAAAAAAAGAGAAGAATCAAACCTAAAAAGAAAACTACAGCACAATCTCCTAGTGAACATAGATATAAAAATCCCCAAAAGAGACTGGCAAACAAAATTTGGCAAATCATCAAATATTATACAACATGAGCAAGTAGGATACACCCCAGATATGCAGGGATGGTTCAACATACACAAATCCATAAATATAATACGTCATATTAACAGAGCCAAGGACAAAAAGCAGATGATCATCTCAATAGATAGAAAAAGCATTTGACAAAGTCCAACACATATTCATGGTAAAAACTCTACAAAAAAGTTAGAATAAATAGTCTTTATATCTATCTGACAAAAGCTATCTATGACAAACCAACATCCAACACTAAACTAGATGGTGAAAAGCTGAAAGCC
>PVKN010029450.1:0-12993 GCA_004027915.1 Capromys pilorides
TTTGCTGGGTTCTTTCTGGACTCATTTGTATAGATCAGGTCATTTTGGTCTCCCTCAAAAGTATTTTTAAGTAGTCAGTGTAGGGTTGGCTTTGACATCATGAAATTCTTTAGTTGTTCCTGATCATGGAAGTATTTCATTTTTCCCTCATATTTGAAAGAGAGTTTGTGAGCTGTAGCAATCTGGGCGGAAATTTGTTTTCATGGAGGACTTGAAGCACTCTGCTCCATGCTCTTCTTGACTTCTTGGTTTGTGAAGAGAAATCTGCCGTTATTGTGATGGGTTTTCATTTAAATGTGATCTGTTTCTTTTCTGTAGCAACTTTCAGTATATTATTCTACTGGATTTCTGGGATCTTGACTATTATATGTCTGGGTGTGTTTTTAGTCGGGTTGATGTTATTTAGAGTTTGGTATGCTTCAGTTACCTGAATGTCTGATTGTTGTCTCATCTTTGGGAAGATTTCTGCTATTACTTCTGCCCATATTCTTTTTATATCATTTGTGTTGAATCCTTATTTTTCATTGACTTCTATTAATCCATGTTGTTCATTTCTGCATCATCTTGCAGATGTTGAATTACTTTTTCCTGCATTCTGGTTGTTTTTAAGAGATCCTTTCTTACCTTTTTGCTAGCTGTGACTTTGTCTTCAAGATCTGAAATCCTGTCTTCACTTTCCTTCATACTGTGTTGCCAGCTTGTGATTGACATTTTATTTTCCTGTATACCTCTTTGAACCTGTTTCATGTGGTCTATTTCTTTCCTATATTGCTCAATCATGGATTCCATCACTTTTCTAATCTCCTCTAATTTTTTATCTATGTCTTCTTTAGATGCATTTATTAAGTCTTCCATTATAGTTATCCTTTCTTTTTCTATTTCAGAGGTTATTTCTGCTCTCATTTTTTCTTTACCTTTCTGAAGTTGTTTTACTTCAGCTGCTATTAATTTAGAGATGATTTTTTTCAACTTTAGAGATTATTTCTTATCTGATTTTCTGTATGCTTTTCTGCAGCTGTTTTTTAACTTCAGTCTCTAGTAATTCAAAGACTTCCTTTTTAACTTCAGAGGTTATCCCCAATCCGAATTCCTCCGTGTTTCTGTATTTGTTTGTTTACTTCAGATGCTGCAAATTCAGAGTTTTTGGCTGGATGATTCCCATTTTCTTGTATAGTAGTGTCTTCTGTATTTGTTACAGGTGGGCTCGGGACCTAAGGTTGCATTTTGCTCAATGTTTATATCCTTTTGAGTTGCTGTAATCTTTGGTGCAGGACTCCGTGCCTGTGTGTTTTTCTTTCAGTCTGGGCTGCTGGGTCGGCTGCGCTGCTTGCAGGCTGGGGGTGGGGGTCTCACTCACCTGGTGGGCCTGGTGCTGGATAGGCTGCACTGGTGGTGGGCTGGAGGAGGTCTCATGCGGTGGGCCTGGCACTGGGTGATAGGCTGCGCTGGTGGTGGGTCAGAGGAGGTCTCACTTGGTGGGCCTGGTGCTGGCTGATAATGGTGGGCAGCACTGGTGGTGGGCCAGAGGACGTTTCACCTGGTAGGCCTGGTGCTGCCAATTAGGATGCACTGGCGGCGGGCCAGAGGAGGTCTCCTGTGGCAGGCCTGGTGCTGGCTGATGATCCAAATAACTTATGTTTTTTTCTTTTTTCTTTTTTATTTATCGGTACAAGATTTCACTCTGCAGCCTGGACTCATGGTGATCCTCCTGTCTCAGCCTCTCCAGCGCAGGGATTACAGGTGTGCACCTCATCACACCTGGACTCAGGGGCCAGGTCAGAGTCCCAGGGGCAGGGCCAACATAGCATGTAGATGGGAGTCGAACCCCAATCCGTGTACTTCATAAGCAGAAGCTTAGTCTACTGAGCTATCTTGCTAGCCTTCAGACTTTTTTGTATCATGTTTTTGTGCACCATTTCTACTGCTGTCTTCATCCTGATGGATTGGCTGTGTCTTAGTTAAACTTTGTCACGGGATGTGATACCCGTCCTTCCCAACTTACAGGATGAGAGATTGATTTGGACTTGTGGTTCCCGTCCATGGTCAACTGGCTTCAAGGCAGAAAGTCATGGTGGACAGTTGCTCATCCAGGTAGTCAGTAAGCAGAGTAAAGA
This sequence comes from Capromys pilorides, assembly GCA_004027915.1. Lineage (NCBI taxonomy): Eukaryota > Metazoa > Chordata > Mammalia > Rodentia > Capromyidae > Capromys > Capromys pilorides. Next base: position 2,115 of record PVKN010029450.1, read on the forward strand.
GGCACCAGGGACAAGGGGACACCCTTTCAGACCCTTCCAGGCCACGCCCAGGGAAGCCCCTCCCACCAGGCTCCACTTCCGAGAAGCACATCATCGGGCAGGCACACAGCTCTTCCAGTCCCTCTCCAGATGCCCTTACACATTTCAGACCTGACCTGCACAGGCTGTGACCTATGAATACTGCACTCAGGTGCCTTGGATGCTGTCTATATATTCCATGTGACAGCATGGCGAAGTAAAACTGAGTTTCAGTGTACTTTAAGTATGCATGGTATGGATGTTTAATACTATATATACTTAGGCACATGTGTATGATTAAAAATTTTCATGTGTGCTGTGATAATACCCCATTTTCTTTACTATCTTTAATCATGATAAAAATGGAAGTCATATTAATTTAGTGATGCTCTGAATACTCGTCTGCTTAATTCTCACATTGTTCCTTAAACCAAGGTTTGTTTTCTGTTTTTGTGTCTGTTTTTGTTATGTGTTTATTCTTTCAACCATGGCCAGAGAACAGAGGCCTTAGGCAGCTGTTTATGTACTTACCCCATAGATACTGCCTCACTGCTATCCCTGAAAATTGCCACAGGATTCCTCGAGAAGAGGAAGTTTTACATATTGGCATTGCTTGATGCTAAGAGAAGCTAAAGAAGTTGTGTCTAATTTTTCTACTTTCTTATATAATTAAGCTCTTTACTGTATTTTGATGTAAGCAGAAACTTAAAATAACTTAGTATCTCAAATGTATGGATAATTATTGAATGAAAATAAACGATCTTGCTGAAATGTGCATGAGCTGTCAGTTGCTTCACCACCTGTCAGCTCTTCAGCATTGTTGGACCTTGACAGCTGGGCTTCGTTTCACAAGCTCCACCGACTCATTAAACAGATGGCCCAGGACAAGAGCGGCCGCCTGTGCCGTGGGAATGAATGCTTCCAGATATCCACATAGACCACAAGGCACTGGGCTAGCGTGGAGGTAGAGGGGTGGGTAATCAACAGCCACAAGCCACCAGACTGTGGAGCTGTCAGCCAAGAAGAGCAGCTGTGACAGTCTGGCTGAAGGCATCCCCTGTGTCAGAGGTGCTGAGGGTCGGAGACCGCACAGCGCCTACTCCTCCTCGTATCTGGGCCCCTTAATTCCTTCAAGGAAGCGGCGGCAGCAGCAGTGAATCCCCCAGGGAGTGCGCAGGTCTCCCCCAAGCCTTCTTTGCCAGAGTCGCGGCTGGCATTCTGCCTGTGGGTCCCTGCCTCTGTCTCTCCAGCCTGCCCACCTACCAGCACATGCGCACTGCCCTCCTTCCAGCCTCGGGAGTATGTGTCAGCCACGGGTGCTCCGATCCTTCCTGAATGCTTTAAGCTTTAGTGACGTTTCAAGCTTTCTCTAACCTTGTGGTCAAGTCAGGTATTTAAAGTACACACGAGTTGCTCAGCAGAGGCATTTAATATTCTTACTTTCTTTTTTTAAGTGTAAGAAAGATTTTATTGAAGGAATTACCTTGAATTAGTTCTAAATTATGAAAAATGGAAGAAAGCTGCTCATGGGTTAATTATAAGAGCAATGATAAAATGATGGTAGTGGTATTTATTAATTATTCCACGAGTGTCACATACCAGACCAAGCAACAGGGTGTTTACCTCCTGTAAAGTTACAGAAGCCAACAATATTCTTGGCTGGTATCTGTGTTTTCAAGATAATTTTTAAACAAAGTATTCATTATGAGGTCTTAATGCATTTATACTTTATGGTCTACTTCGTTTTTATAGATCACGTGTTTTGCATTTCTGCCTATGACAGTAGGTAAGCTCTTTTAAAGTATTTTACAATTTTCATCACACATCATGCTTTAAGAAAATAAATAACACACAGATATTACAGATCATCCACAGATAGATAGAAGTCTAATTAAATATATAAATACATGGGCAGATAGATAAAAATATTCTGTACCCTATCACATTCCAGAAAGACTCTGTGATACAACTAATTTGAAAAAAATATTAAAAGGAGCAGCTACTAAATTATTTCATTTTAAAATGTTTATACACAAATAACCTCATGAAGTTTATTATGGAGGAAATTTCAAATTGTGTGCCACTGTTTTTATAAAAGTTGTTGAATGTCGGTGAAAAGAATAATGTACACACCCTGATGAACACCATTTTACAAGTGTGTAAAGATTGTGTTAAACTAGTACAGTCATGTGTTATTACAAAACAACCTTTTGGGCAAATATAGGCTACACATATACAAAGGTAGTCCTGTAGGAATATAACGGGGTGAAAACATGTATGTACGTACATGATGTGGTAGCTCAGGTGCATCAACACCCAGCAGTTGACTTGCATGTTTGCAGAGATATTGGCAAAAACTGTCTTGCCGCGCTGCCTGCCTTCTGAAAGTGAAGCATGTAAAATTCTGTATAGCCGTTAACACTTGATAATGATACTGAGTGAGCATTATTGATGTGTGTTAGTATACTATGTGTTTTACTGAACTTTTAGAGTACACTCTTTTTAGTTATATAAGTTTGAAATGTTACAGTTAGATAGGAGAAATAAATTCTGGAGTTCTATGGCACAGTGGGGTGAATATTAGTCACAATCACATACTTTTAACTCAGAATAGAAGAAAAAATTGTGAATGTGTGTGCTATAACATGAGAACAGAAACACTTAATCTCCTGAAAGACAAAACAGGTAAAATCTTGAAGACATAGATGTAGGCAAAAACTCTCTGAACAAAGCTTAGTTGCATAAGAAATAAGACCAAGAAGCAACAAATGAGATCACATCATACTGAAAGCTTCTGCACAGAAAAGAAAACCACAAAAAGAGCAAAGAGGCACCCTGCAGGTTGGGAAAAAATTGAGTGCTATTCCTCAGACAAAGGACGCTTCAGATGAAAAAATACAAATGGCCAATGAACAGATGAAAACAAAGGTTCAACGCTGCTGACCATGCAAGAAATACAGATTAAAGCAGCATGGAGTTTCGATCTCACCCCAGAAAGAATGGCTACCATCAAGAAGCCAACCAATAACAAATGCCGGTGAGGCTGTTGGGGGAAGGGAACCTTCCTCCACTGTTGGTGGGAATGCAGACCGGTACAACCACTGTGGAAAATCAGTGGGGAGATTCTTCAAAAAACTGAAAGCAGAAATCTCATTAGACCCAGCTATTATCCTTCTAGGTATCTTCCCAGAAGAGCTAAAAGCATCACACTGCAGTGATATTTGCATACCCATGGTTATAGGAGCACAATTCATAACAGTTAAATCTTGGAAACAGCCTATAAATCTATCAACTGATGAATGGATAAAAATGTGGAATTTATACACAACATAGTACTGCTCTGCTGTAAAAGGACACAATTGAATCATTTGTGGGAAAATGGATGCAGCCTGAGACAGTAACACTAAGTGAACAAACTCAGGCACACGAGTCCAAATATTACATGATTTCTCTCACATGAAACAGTTAGTCTGTCTGTCTGTGTATTTAAAATGAAATAAAAGATATAACAGGGAAAAAGAGAATGAATGAAAAAGATATTATAATCCAGCAGCGGCAGTGTATCCAAAAGTGTACCTTCATTTAATCCAGCTGTTTTACCTCTTTTATACATTCTATTAGTCTGGTTTTCAATCTTTCATATACTAATTTTATAAGATCTTGTAAGATAAACAAATGAATCTGATGCTGGAGAAATAAAAGGCTTGGAAGTGAGGGGAAAAAGAAGGTAATTGAAATGTTTTATGTATGCATGCCAAATCCCTACAGTGAATGCAATTGTTATCAACTGCAAATGTGTACTGATAAAAGTAAAAAAGAAATAAATTCATCATTAATCCAAGATACATGAATCAAAATATCGGACTATATTCATAAATATGCACATGCATTGCGCCAAGGAAGAACAAAATGAATTAAAAGAAGTTTGCAGCAGTGTATCAGACAGAGTGCGTGACACCTTCAGCTGTGAGGAGGAGACTCTCAGCGGTGGCTGCAGAGTCCACGGCAGGAGGGCACAGCAGAGGGCCGCTCGAGCCACAGCCTCCAGAAAGCAGAGAGCAGAGGAAGAGCCCGAGAGGAGGCGGACACCGGGTCAGCGCCCCGGTCCCACCCCAGGGCTGACCTGCACACAGTGTGCAGCCTACTAAGCGAAGTGTCTCTGAAGCCCCTCAAGTTGACAGTCCGCCTTAACTGTCACACATGCCATGCTGGGGTAAGCACCCACAGCCTCACACGTCAGGTATTGATCATGCGTCCTGGTGATAGCAAGAGTCCAAGCTGAATGGTTGGTCTATGCCCTTGAGATCTGGGTAGATATTATGCTTACACAATGAACAAACCATGTCTTGAAGTAGTTCTCGGGATGGGCCCCTGCTGTTCAGTAATGAATGTCCAAATGTGTTGTATCACACATGCACATAACACATCTGAATCCACTTTGTGCCTTCCCCCTTCTCTTTCCACCCCCTTACTGTGTGAAGGAATATCCATTCTTTACCTTCTGTCATCTATTTTATTTTGCTTTTTATCTATATTTTCAGTTTCTCATATAGGAGAGACCATGTGACAGTGAAGCTCATGTCCCTCTATTTCACATAACTTTATAGTCACAAGTGTGCCCGTTTTCCTAACATGAACCAATTCACCATCTTTATAGCAGAGTGGCTCCCTGCTTCATGTAAATATCACAATTTCCTTTATCTATGTATGTGTTGCTGGACATTTATGCTGCTCCCAAGATTTGCCTACCATAAGCATGGGTGCCATGGCTCCTTATAATATTCTATTGTTAACTCTTTGGGAAGATACCTAGAAGGGGAACAGCTGGGTCAGATGGAATTCTAGGCTTAGTTTTTGGAGAAATCTGCATGTTGGTTTCATAGGGGTTGTACATAGTATCTTATCTTGTCTTCTATCCCTTGGCATTCTCAGTTCCAGATCTTATTTTATTTTATTTTTTCTATTTAGCACAGGGTCTATACAGTCTCGCTACACTGATTGGACTCGTAGTGACCCTCCTCTATCCAGCCTCCCAAATGCTGGGATTACAGGTGCAGGCCACCATGCCCACTCTCAATCGCCATCTCTGTGCTCCCCGAGGGTGGGGACAGCAGGCATGCAGGGGATCCAACTCTGGTCCCTGCCTCTGCCTAAGCAGGTGCTTTAGTTTGCTGAGCTGTCTGACCAGCCCTTGAGACCTTATTTTGCCATCCACAGATCACCTTTGAGCTAAGGTCCAGATATTGTCACGGGACCCAGGGTCCTCTCGTGACCACCCACTTCCCCATCTTTCTTTCTAGCTACACTATTGCCCTTAACTCCTACGGCTCCTGCTGTATTCTATCTTACCTCTGCCTTTTGTTCCTGCACTCCCTGTTTTGTAGAATTATTCTCCCTTTCTGCAGCTTTACCTAAATAATTCATACTTATCCTTTAGGCTTCTGTTCATTTTATTTTATTTGGTACAGGGTCTCCTCCTGTTTTCAACCTCCCCAGGCTGGTATTAAAGGTGTGCACCACCATGCCCTGACTCTGCAGCTGGCTCAGTGTGCCCAGGAGGCGGGGCCAGCATGGCACCTGTGGCCAGGCATCGAACCCCAGCCCCTGTGCTTCCTTAAGCTGGTGCTTAGTCTGTTGAGCTATCTCACTGGCCCTTGGGCTTTAGTTCAGATTTTTCCATCCAAGGCAGCACTGCAGAAGTTGTCCTGTCATTCTGTTCCTTGGTCTCTTCCTTTCCATTCATTCTGTCACCAAGCCCTAAAAATCTCAAGAGTAAGTATCTTTGCTGTGGGCTCTTTAATTTTCTATTTATCAAAACAACCCTGGAAGATTAGTATTCTTGTTCTTACTTCATAAGTGGTGAGATTGAAGTTAAGGGAAATTAAATTACTTCCTTAAAATTGTGCCCTTAACCAAGATTACCCTTAATCTTAAAAGCAAAGATTCAAGTTCCATTCTAACTCACTGCAAGGCCAACATATATTGTCACACTGTCTTCCTAAAGCAAAGGATATACTAATGATCACTACACACTTGTTCCAAAATAGTATTTTGAAATGTGTCACTTCATTTGGCTTAATTCTCTTTTCTGTGGTTATACAAAAGTCAGTGGTTAATGTAATTGACACTTGTCGGCGCTTCAGGAATTCCTCTAGGATTTCTGCTCATAGCAGTATCTAGTTTAAGCGAGACCCTGAGCCCTGAAGGATGCTTATGCATCCCTAAGAAACTGGGACTAAGAAATGAACCGTTTTGTATCAAGGAAAAATACATTTTTGGAAAAGTATGCTGTAGGAATTACTAGAATAATGACTAAAATATAAATGAAAAATAAACTTCCCTATATGGATCCCCACGGGGAGCCACTGCATGAAATGTTGCGGTTCCCTTCTTACGGGTGATCATATGAATCCTGTAATGCTTATCCACGCCTAATGTACTACCTGATGGCCACTGCTTTCCAAAAGAGAGCATACTGAAATGAAAAACCCAGTCTCGAAATCAAAGTTCTTGCAGAATTCAGGTTTTCATCTGACGGTAGATAAATATTGGTGACTTAAATACGTTTAATTTGAAGGGCTGACAAGCCACGAGCCCTGCCCTTCCGTTGGCTAGTAAATGTATCTGAAACGATGGGAATGAGGGGCCACTTTGAAGACCAGAATGCCAAGGAGCTAAGCAGACCTTCGCAGCCGTCTGTCTTGGGGTCATCACGTGTGGACTGGGCAAGAGCCTGCTCCTCATTACAGTACCTCCCAAGCTGAGAACCACTGTAATTTTGCAACTGCAGCATAATACAAAGAAGAGGGGAATACCAGGAAAACATGCTTTATTAAAATGTCATCAGAGGAGAGGAAGAAAGCTTCACGTAGAACTATCCTATCTCTTCTTAGCCATTTAGTGCAGTAATAGAGAAAAATGTGAACAACCTCATCTTCTCTGGAGGTGTGCCTTAAATGATCACCGTACCTGAAGAAGAGTGTCGGGATAGACGTCGGGTACGCCGTATACCTTAACTGTGCCATCGCTGAAGTGGCTGATTAATCTTTTTCAATTTGTTCCACTCAGTCCCATCATAGCTATCTGTGAACTGAACCATCTCACCTAAGGGGAGATACAGAATTTTCATTTTGTAAATGTCTACTGAAGATTGAAGTTGTTTTGAGCATTAAGTTTGTCTCCAAAGTTTACTGGAATCCATGTTTTATTTTCCTACTACTGATTTAAAATGCTTCACGAAGAAGACAGAAAAATGGAAAATTATATGAAGACATTTGCAATACAAAGGCTCCATCCTCCAGTATAAGTTAGAGACAATCAGTAGCAGAAAGGAAAAACAAAACTTCATAGAATCTATTCTGAGGGTGACTTGCAGGTAAGGTAACAAAGAAATAACAGATCAAGTCACTCCTTAGCAGCTGCTCTCCTCCTGCCTCCTCCCCTGCTTTGGGGAAGCAAAGACAGACCAAAAGAGCTGTATGGAGGAAGGAACAACACTGGCAAATAATCTCAGATTAATCTACAGCTTCCTCCAGAGCGATGAAGTCAATCTGGAGCCTGAAAATACTTAAAAGGGTGCCTCAGTGAATTACAGTGCAAGCTTTATGGAAGCCACTCAAGTATCTACATGGTTTAAAGGAGCTTTCTTTACAGTGTGTAACTTTGGGAGGAGAAAAAGTGGAATCGAGGTTAAATATGCTTTTTGGGTATTGGGTGGTGTTATGTTTGTGTCTAGCTGTCTCTGCAAAACCTCATGCAATCATGGGGTGGGGACTTCCAGAGCTTGAGACTTGACTCATGATCCACTGGGATTATGTATTTTAGTACTGATGGGGTTATGGGTCTGAGTACTGCTGGGATTATGGGTGTGGCCTGAGGTGGATAGGCTGAGGCAGAGAGCCTGAATGTAATATAAAGAGAGACAGAGATAGACTCTCTCTCTGTTGCTCTCTGTTGCCCTGGTTGGTCGGTTGCCTCTGTCGTCACTGTTGTTATCCTGCTGCCATGAACTGGATGCTCTCTGCCACTCTGCCTTGGAGCCAGCTGAGTATGGACTGAAACCTCCAGTAATTAGTAAACCTTTCCTTCCTTCATTTTTGGTGTTGAGTATTTGTCCCAGCAATAAGAGAAGAGTAACTGAGACAGGTGGTGAAAGAGAAAGGAAGCCAAAGGGCAAAGGTCTGTTTTCTGGAAGCCAGTAAATATTAATTTTATATGTTAACTTGACTAGGTGATAGGGTGCCCAAGTGCCTGGCTCAATATCTTTCTTTTAATTTTTATACTCAATGTGGGGAGTTGGTGCTGTACATGAACACATCTCTCTCCATTTCTTGGTCTGTTTCTCTTTTGCAAAAGATCTATCTCCTTGTTTCATATTATTTTCATTTTGCCATTTAATTTATTCATGATTTGGGTTCTCCAAGAAGACAAATCATACATTATTTAGGATTGTGTGTCTCATTTATTTCACTTAGCATTGTGGTCTCTAGCTGGATCCGTTCTCCAGCAAGTGACTAGAGTTTACCTTTCTTTGTGGCCAAGTACCACTGCAGGGTATAAATGCCACCTTCCTTTTAGCCACTCACCTGCTGCAAGGCATGTAGGCTGCTTCTGAGATGTAGCTGTTAGGAATTGTGCTGCTATAGCCTGGGGATGCATGAATAACTGTAACATGCTAACTAGCTCTTAGGGGAAGACATCTAGTAGGTGAGTAGCTGGGCCCGTGGAATTTCTGGTTTTATTTTTTGAGGACTTTGCATGTTGATTTCTGCAGTGATCACACTCGTTTACATTCTCACTAACAATGTAGAAGGATTCCCTTTCCCCTGCAGCCTTGCTAGTATGTTATTACTTGATTTCTCGATGAGAGACATTCTTTCTGGAGTAAGATGGATTTTCAGTGTTGTCTTGACATATTTCTTTAATAACTAGACATACTGTATGTTTTTTCATATATTTGTCCACCATTTATACTTCTTGTTCTGAGAATTATCTATTCATTTCCATTGCCCAGGTTTTCGACTTTTATTTTCATAAGTCTAATTCTTCTGAGTTATTTATGTTTTCTAGATGTTGGTCCTGTGTCTGAAGACTAGCTGGCATTATTATCTTCTCACCGTGCAGCCTGTCTCTTCACTTCCGTAGTCATTTCTTTTGCTGTGCAGAAGCTTCCTAATGGATGTGATTCCATTTGTTGATTATCAGTGTTGTCTCTCATGCGACTAGCGTTCTGCTCAGAAATTTCTTGCCTTCACTTTTGTCTTCAAGAATTTGGCCCATTTTATATTCCGGAAGATGGGGTGTTTCTGTTTTAATGTTTTTGTCTTTAATTCATTTTGAGTGTAGCACTGTATGTGGTCAGAGATATGGGTCTCACTCAGTCTTCTACATGTGGATAGTGGGTTTCCTCAGCACCATTTGTCAGAGAAGCTATCTTTCCTCTAATGTACTTTTTGGCTTCTTTGTTAAAGATGAGATGGCTGAATGTGCCTGGCGCTGTTTCTGGACCCTCTATTCTGTTCCATGGTTCAGTATACTTCTGATTTTGTCTGTGAGGATGTTTCTAGAAATTACCACTTACGTACATGGGCTGAGGAAGCGACATTGCCCTGGGTCTAGCATCATCCAAGCCATTGAGGCTGGAGTAGGAGAGGCCCATTGACTTCACAGTCTTTGCCCAATGCTTAGGCTGAGAGTCCAGGCTTCCCCCACCCACAGGCAGGGGCTGGCACCGTTACCTCTCCTGACACTCAGGCTTTTCAAGGGAGACTTGAAAAACACTGCCTGCTGTTGTACCTCTACAGCCTGCAAATGACAGACTACCAAAATTCTCAAATCCTTTCATTGCACGAGCACCTTCCATATAGTAAACCCCGTTCTTCCCTGGAGAACTCTGCTGTAAGAAAACCTGGGGGTGGGGAGGTGGAGGTTGAGGGCAGGCTACAAACTCATCTGTTTCCACCCAAACAGCTAGCACTCCAGCTACTGCTCCTGAACTTTGCAGTACTGACAGAAGAGGGCGCCATTGAACTGGGAATCTTGCTTAAAAGAAAAAACCCGGAAAAAAGTTCCCAGAACCTCTCTAAAGCATGATGCAATCATTTCCTTCAGTTTTAGCCCTTCTAATGGTATGTAGTAGCATCTCACAGATTAATGTTTACAATTCTTTAATGGGCAATGACATGGAATATCTTTTTTATGCTAATTTGTCACTCATGTTCTGTGATGAAGCGTTTGCTAGATTTTTGCTCATTTTGATTGAATTCTCTCAACAAATTATTTGTGACTCTTTTAAAATTGCATTATTTTTGTGCTTTGTGTTCTCCAGCTATGAGTTTTCTTGCCAGTCATGCAATATGCAAACATTACTTCCACTCCATAGCTTATATTTTTCGTTTGACTCTCTTTCAAAGAGTCAAAGTTCTTTAGTTCAGTGATTCCCACTACCAACTTTTCAAAGTTGTGCATTAGAATTTTGGTGTCATTTCAAAATGTTTTTGGCTAATGTACACTGGCAAATATGCAGGCTTAATTAAGTCTATAACATTCTGTTATTCTTTTAATATCTGTAGACTCTGTAGTGATGTTACCTCGCTATTAATTTGACATTGGAAATTTGTGCTTTCCATCTGTTTTGCTTCTTTTTTTTAATTTTTTTATTTTGAAGTAGTTTTATTACTTCAAAGAACTCTTCACAATGTAACCTCTGATTTTCCTTGGCATATCTATTATTTGCAGGAAATAAACCTGAGATATTTCAGGCTAAGAAGGAAAAGTTAGTAAATAAACATAAAGCAAGCTTCACAAACAGATGAAAAACACTCACAAGAATGGTCAGTCTTACAAATTCCTACTGTCATCA
>PVKN010029451.1:0-12993 GCA_004027915.1 Capromys pilorides
CACAACATTCTGGCCTCTAAGTTGGACTCACAATTTGATTTGAATTTTGGAATATTGTTTTGAAATATTTAATTTAATTTTCATTAATTAATATTTAATTAATTTTCTGAATACTGTTTAATTATAATTTTTGTTTTATGATTCATACTGTATATTTGAATTACAATCTACTTATAAAACATGGTATAATATTTTCTCCTAGTATTATGTTAATTATTTTAACCATCCTAATTTGTTTTGAAATCATTTCATTACTATTTTATCTTTTTTTCTCATTAAAATGAATTTTAAAAAAAGAAAAACAAACACAGAAACAGGGTCATACAATAATACATATGTTACAGATTTTCAAAACAAGAATAGCTGATTAACAATGATTGAGTTTTTTACTTTATAAAAGTCCCTGGAAGAAAGTGTTTCAAGTAGCCGGGCATGGTGGCACAAGCCCATAATCCCAACACTTGGGAGGCTGAGGCAGGAGGATCAGTGCAAGTTTGAGACCAGCCTAGACTACAAAAGTAAGCTCAAGGCCAGCCTGAACTGCATAGTAAGAACCTGCCTCAAAAAGACAATAAAGAAAAAGGTCGATCTCTTTTTTTTATCATCAAATCTGTTGCTCAGATTAACAGATATGGTTACACAAGATGAGACGTATAATTGAATATTACCCATGCTTTCAAGAAATCTTAAATTTTTGCTCTTGTCTCTAATTTTGTATTCTTTAATAGGATCTTTTATCTCATTTTTCTCTCCTTGTCATCCTTTTCTTTAGTTTGCAAATTTTGCTTCTTTCATTTCCTCTTTTCCTACTCCCTTCATTTTTATTAGTATTAGTATTAAGATTTATTAATCTTTAGCATTTAGTTGACACCACACTATTAGTGTTCAGTTCTTTTCTATTGTTAATGGTGGTATAGTTATTTCATTTTGTAGATATTTGCCACATATCGGATATATAGATAGATAGATAGTCTTACTGCATAGTTTGAACTCATAGTGATCCTCCTGTCTCAGCCTCCCCAGTGCTAGGACTACAGGCATGCAGCACCATGCCCAGTTCCAGGGCCAGGATGGCATGCAGTACTAGGGATCAAACTCGGGACCTTGTGCTTGCCAGGCAGGTACTTATGCTGCCAAGCTATCTCCCAGCCACACATGTTAATATTTGGTTTGCCTTTGTATTTATGTTATAATTACAGGTTTTTTCTGTTGTTAATGGTAGCACAGCATAGCTTTTATTGATTCTTATGGTGTGATGTGTCAATATCCAATTTGTCTTTGATTCTTGTTGATTTTGTTCATATTGCCAAGCTGGCAGTTTTTTCATTTCATCAGTGAAATCAATGGATTTCATTGTATGGCAATATCAACTTTATCCTTAGGTCATCAACAATGACAGCATTTATTTTGGGAGAACGAGGTACTGGACCAAGTACACTGAACCCTTCCCTCCCCAAATTAATGTAGGTAGTTGGATCCTAGGACAGAAGCAAAAGTTAGTTATTCCTACTTTGCATCACTGAAAAACAGACATGACCTAAAAGGATCTCAGTATTAGCCACAGTATAACTAAATAACTAGCCCTTAACCCTCAGCACATACACACACATGCACACATGCACACATGCAGAAAAAAACGTGAGGAAACAAGGCAACACAATACTACAAGAACTTCCATTTATGGGGAGGAAGTCAAATGCTGAACAGCTGAATTACATGAAGTGATAGGAGACAAAAACAAACCGGTAAGGTGCTTGGAAAGCTCAGAAATGATATAACTAAACATTATGGAACACACACACAAAAAATCAGTGAACTTATAGAAGACAAAGAAAGCTAGCTGAGCTGAATAAAATGATACAAAACATGAATGATCAGTTTAGCAAAGAATTAGAGTCCACAAAACATCACCAACAGAAATTCAGGAGTGTAAGTTTCACAAGAAAACATTGAGACCCAGCAACAGTGAGGAAGGTTTTTCTTGGGACAAAAGGCAGTTCTCTGAGGCAGAGAGCACTGGGGGGCTAGGGAGTAGTGAGCTGGGTCTTTATAGGGTAAGACACTAGATCCTTTAGAAAAGGGGGCAAAATGTTCTGTGTATGCTTCAGGGCCAGTTTGAACAACAACAGGTTGTTTGTGTAAGACTAAGGTCTTGGGAATGGGTGGGGTTGGCCTTGACTGCTTGGCCCTGAGCTGTTTCTTTTTTTGTGTGAAGACATCTGGTGCCAGTAAAAACATAATGGGAGTTGCGTAACCCAGCAGGGGTTGGGTGTCTGGCCCCTAACAAGGAGGTGATTTTATTGAAAGTGTGGGTGGCAGAATGACCACTGCGAGGATAGGGCATCAGAACTAGAAGGCAGGGCTGATGCATGTGACCATATAGTCAGAGGCACCTTAGAAACAAGACAGAAACACAAAAAATAGATCCAACAGCAACTAGGTGATGCAAAGAAGACAGACTAACTGGAATCAGTGAAAAATCAGAAGCAGCACAAATGACATTTTTTAAAAACATGCTTCAGAAAAGTAACAGAAAACTTTCCAAGTATAGAGAAATAAATTAAAATACACATAATCAAGGCATGTAGAACTCCAAATAGTCATTATCAGACAAGGATTTCTCTATGACATTATAGTCAAAATCCCAGATGTCCACAAACAGACTTTTAAAATCTCTTAAAGAAAATCTATAAGTCACTTAAAAGAAAAATTCCTTAGATTTATAGCAGCCTGCTCAACACAAATGTTAAAGGCCAAGAAAACTTGGAGTGAAGTTTATCAAGCCCTAAAAGAAACAACTTCTAACCCAGGCTAAGATATCCTACAAAACTATCGTTCGGGTCCTTCTGCCACAGCAACCACTGAAGAATAGTAGCCATGGCCCTCCGATATCCCATGGCCATGGGCCTGAACAAGGGCCATAAGGTAACTAAGAATGTGAGCAAATGGAGGCACAGCCGCCACCATGGACGCCTCACCAGACACACAATTTCATGCGACACATGATCCGGGAGGTGTGTGGCTTGGTCCCCTACCAACCGGTGCCATGGAGCTGCTCAAGGTCTTCAAGGAAAAATGCACCCTCAAGTTCATCAAGAAAAGGGTGGGGACGCACATCTGCACCTAGAGGAAGCATGAGGAACTGAGCAACGTGCTGGCCGCCATGAGGAAGTCAGCTGCCAAGAAGGACTGAGCCCCTCTGGAATAAAGCTTTGCAGAAAGTTTAAAAAAAAAACTATCATTCAAAACTGATGAAGAAATTAGTCTTGCCATGAAAAAGAGCACCCCAAATTCCTGACCACCAATCCTGCACTCCAAAAAAATTCTCAAAGCATCTTAGAAAGTGACAACAAAGCCAAAAATGCCAAAAGATCTCATGGAATGAGTATACCAGGCTGGGTGAACAGTAAAGCAGAAAGGGAAAAACAAAAGTCAGCAGCAGGCAAGTCAGGAAATGACAGGAATGAGTCAGTACCATCCAGTAGTAACTCTCAGGGTGGTATCACGTGCCCCATCAAAAGCCACCGATGAACAGATCACATCAAAGAACAAAATCCAACAGTACGCTATATACAAGAAGTACAGTTAATTTAAAAAGAAATTCACAGATTAAAAATCAAAGGATGGGAAACAATATTCTGTGCAATAGGAGCCTTAAATGGGAGCAGCTGTCCTATTTTTAGACAAAGTGGAACAAGCCAGTCCTGATCAGAAGTGAAGTTCACAGTGTATTGTATAATTAAACAGGAAGAGGTAAAAGTCCTAAGTATATAAGCACCAAATATGCATGCACCCAACTGCATAAAATAAACACCACTAAAGCAGGGTATGGTGGCACACACCTGTAATTCTGGCACTCAGAAGGCTGAGGCAACAGGATTGCTCTGAGCTCAAGGCCAGCCTAAATGACACAGTGAATTCCTGCCTCAAAAAATAAATAAATAAACAAACAAACGCTCCTAGACATAAAAGATCAGATAAACATCAGCATGATTATACTGGGGATCTCAATATTCCACTATCACAAATTAAAAAATGCACTAGACAAAAAGTTAGCAAAGAAGTATCAAGAGTTGAACCACGCCTTTGAACAAATGTACATATTAGATATCTACGGTGTTCCACTCGACAACAGAATACATTCAACAGCACAGGGAACTTTCTCTGAAATTGATCACATTCTGTACTAGTCCCTAAACCTTGCTTAAATAAATAGAAAAAAATCAGTAGGGCTGGGGAGATAACTCAGCAGCATAAGCACCTGCCTGACAAGTTCAAGGTCCTGAGTTTGATCCCTGGCACAAAAAAAAAAGAAAAAGAAAAAAGTATTCCACGCATGTTATCAAATCATAAAACAAATAAATGGCAAAGGAAATCACAAAAATTATGCAAACACCTGATGGGCTAATATTTAGAAAATATACAGGGGCTTCCTGGCTGTGCATGTGTTTTTGTTTTTTTTTTTTTTTTTTGCGGGACCGGGGTTTGAACTCATGACCTTGCACTTGCCAGGCAGGCACTTGTGCCACGGAGCTATCTCCCCAGCCCCTCTGCACGTATCTTATGTTATTATTTACTCCTTTGTTCTGTAATTGCTTCCTAAGTGAGACTGCATAGACAATACGTTTTTTGAGGTATTGTTTCTACAGGTCTTTGTTCTACCCTTAACTTGATGGATGATTTGGTTTGCAAATAATGGCTGTTTCTTCAGCCATTCCAATGCATTGCTTCCTCAAAGAGTTTGGCGTTGCAGTTGATCAATCCAATGCTATTCTCATTTCTGACCCTTTATATGTAATCTCTTCTCTCTGGAAACTTTCAGAATCTTTCTTTGTTAAAGGTTTTCTAACATTGTTATGGGTCAGCTTACATAAAGCCCTTCCTTTTCTTCTCTTAAACTCCCTGGTATTAGCCAGGCCATGGTGGCGCACGCCTGCAGTCCCAGCACTTGGGAGACTGAGGCAGGAGAATCGGTGTGAGTTCAAGACCAGTTTGGGCACTACAAAAAGTGAACTCAAGGCCAGCCTGAACTGAATGGTGAGACTCTATCTCAAAAAGACAAATAAATAAATAAATAAATAAATTCCCTGGTAGTGCTGGGGGATTTTCCTACAGAGAGACAGGACGCCAAAGCCTTCTTCCCAGGAAGCAGCTTTATTCATATCTTGTCTAACTCAGCAGATTTGCACCCACAGGCTGAGCGCCAAACACGGTGTAGTTGCACCTTCTGTACAAGTTTTGTGTCTTTGTCTCCCTATATGGGCATCCACTAACATTTCAGTCTGGCTGGGTAGACATTGGACATTCTACAGTTGGGTGGGGTGTGGTTTATGTTGCAGAGTCACATCAGAACCACAGGACTTACACAGAGGCTGATCTCGCTACATTATAAAGAGCTCTCTCTTCCACATGTTGAGAAGGGACCTACCACAACCCCCACTTTGACATTCAGACCCTAGTCTATGTTAGGTCAAAGGGCTCAGAGGTTTATATTCTCATAACATCATTACATGTGTGATCTTTTTCTTTCCCTTCACGAAGCTGGAAACAGTGTATGACCAAGGGAGTCAGGCAAGGCAGCATCAAACAGGTTCTCCAAAGCAAGAGTATAACACCTAGAGGTTTTGAATTCCGTAGAGAACCATCCCCCAAACTGTTGTGAGGGTTTCCAGGTCTGGGTTGAAATCTGAGTAACTTTTCTTGTCCAATCCCCTAAAGTACAGCTAGAGTGCCCTGGGGCATGTGGCAGTATAAGGGTCAAGGGGATCTAACTCTAGCTTCACATGGCCACTGGTGCCCATGCATAGCAAGAAGAGACCTTCAGAGTCTGAGCTGCAGTATCTGCTGGACTTAAAAACAAATTTTTGGTTGTGGCTGGGATTGGAGGTGGACTACTTTCTATTCCCTCAATAAATGAGTGAAAAATCTGATAAGATGTGGCCACTCAGATGGTAGTAACACTCCTGAAACATGGTGTAGTCCCTGGGTCAATGCTATATATGCCAATCTAGAGGCCATTTTCCCATGAAGGTCTGGATTACAGATGATAAAATTAGCAAGGTTATAGGTTCCCAACTCACTGCTAACAGTGGCAGCCCCCTTTGGGGGCATGTACCTTATCTTTACCCTTCCAAGTGGCCCACAAAATACAACTCCAACAAAGGCATAAGCCCAATGGTCACTGTAAAAGGCAGATTGGGTTGAGACCTATTCACATATATACTTATCACTGAGCCTGTATTTTCATTCCCATGATAACCCTCTATAGTTTAGGATTACACAAAGCTTTTTTTTTGTACAGAGATTTCATAAAACTTTTTTTTTTTTTTTTTTTTTTTTTGAGACAGGACCTTGCTGTATAGTTCAGAACTCACTTGAACTCACTCTGTAGCCCAGGATAGCTTTGAGTTTGAGCAATCCTGCCTCAGCCTCCCAAGTGCTGGGATCACAGCTGTGTGTTCCCATGCCTAACTCCAGGGATTTTTACTAATGGTGGCACACACACCAAAAAAATACCAATACTGGCAGATGGGGGTTTGTAACCTATGTTTTCTTTATTAGTGGTCCTTCGCCTTGGGAGTGTTAGACTTTGAACTATTTCTTTCTTTCTTTTTTTTTTTTTTTTTTTTGGCGGGATTGGGATTCAAACTCACGACCTTGCACTTGCCAGGCAGGCACTTGTGCCACAGAGCCATCTCCCCAGCTCCTGAACTATTCCTTAATCAGAGAGTACTTCAGGTCAAAAGAGGTATACTGACTTTCACATTGGCAGATGGAATAGGTCTTCTGTTATGTGTGCAGGTCCTTTGGGTCCTCCCTAAGTGTGAGAAGTGGGTGTGGTAGAGCAAGGACCTCGTAACTCCCTGGCCTGAGCTAGGTAGGAGACTGCACAGCTCACGTGATGGTTCACTCAGGGGGCCCCGGGTAGAAGCAGCCAATACCAGCAAAACACTCTGCCCTCAAGAGGAAGGTGAGGGCCAACAAGTGCCTCTTGCCACACTTCCAGTGAGCTGGGGTGGTCTCAGCAAGGGCTAGGGTAAGGAGCAGGGCTGGCAGCCCAAGTACAATTAAGAGCAAGGGGTGGCAGTGCATTACAGATAGTCGCAAAAACAATGCAGTCCATCTGTGTCTCCAGTTGGTGGCACCTTTGGGCTTCTGCCACGCATAGAATAGTCAGCCACCAGAAGGATTACAGCAGGACTGTCATCTTTCAATGGTGTCCCTAAGGGCCTGGTCTGCTTTTTCTGGATTGTCAGGTTACACGGTGCCATAGAGTCACCCTTGCACTCCAAGTCCGAAGATGCTGGCTTTACTGTGCTGTAGTAAATCGAAGGGCATGATGTCATCCACCTTTACTGTGATGGGCGAGTAGGATCACAGTGCATGAGCTCGTCCAGAGTGGTTTCAGGGTTGGTTAAAGGGTTGGAAACAATTCCATTCTTTAATCTACATAGCATCCTCTGGCTTGAAAGAGAGCATCTGCGATCAAACTCACAGGCAGTGGTCCTTAACCCATTGGTGTAGGGCAGCAAAGGCTAAGCCTTCCAGCTGCATCTGTTGTCTCAGAATGAGGTTCCCAAGCTCCTTTAAATCCCCCCTCATCTCCTTAACAAGAGAAGTTCATTGCCTTAACCTGCCATGGCTCTCCCAGCTCCCACTGTTTTTGTTTGTTTTGTTTTGTCTTTCCAGCTTCCATTCTTGTTTCCCTCTGATTCCCCTTTACCCAGTAATTGAGGGAAAGACCACCCATGGAGAATCTCAAAAAGGGAAAGACCTGTCGTGTAGCAAGACGAGACTTAATCCTCAGCAGAGCTATTGCAAGAGTTGGTTCCAGGGGCCGGCGAGATGGTTCAGTGGTCTAAAGCGCCTGCTTAGGAGGGCTCAGGCAACTGCGGGGACCGCAGTTCGATCCCCGGCACCATATGCTGCGCCAGCGCCACCACCAGGGCAGGCTGAGCCAGCCACAAAATGAATAAATAAAGAAACAAACAAACACAACAAGCAAACAAATAAATAAATAAAATTAAAAAAAAAAAAAGGGTTGGTTCCAGTGCGGATGAGGGTCCATGTAGATGGTGATGAGTACCTCTGCCACCAGCTGAGGTGCTCAGGTTAGGGCAATGGGCTTCGCTTTCTGTGCTCATCACCTTTAGGCAGAAATTTTGCTTCAGTGACAAAATTAAGTTTTATCACCCAGTGTCCTGCAAAGTGTTCTCCCTCTTTTACAAAACCACTACCATCTGTGAAATACTTGGTGCTGGGATCCTTGAAGAGCTGGCTCTCCAAGTCTGGTCAGCTGGAGAACACCTCCACAAGCTCAGCAGAGCCATAATCTGGCTCAGCCTCTCCAACTGGCAGTAAGGTTGTGAGTTCAGAGTCTTTACCACATACAGAGAGGTATATGTGTTCTCACACATACATCTCTTGCTATCTGACCATCCAGGCATTCATTAGCCAGTACTGTATTTCATTAATGTCAGCACTGAGTGTGGTTCTTGAACTGTTCATTCCTCTCCCGTAGTCAGCAAGTCAGCCTCAGCCACTAAGAGTGCTGCAGCTGCAAGTGCTCATAAACAGGGGGCCAGCCCTGTGACAGAGCTGAATTGCTTGGAGAAGTATGCCACTGTTCAATTCCAGCACCTGGGTTAAAACTCCCACCATTATGCCAGGATGCTGATGCTCATGGACATACAAATAGAAAGGCGGAGTTGTGTCTGGGAGTCCCAGGCATGCTGCATTGGTGAGGGTCTATTTTATCTCTTTAAAAGCTTTGTATAGTTCTCTTCTCCATTATGCAGCTCTTATCCCCTTACTTTGGTGACCTCAAAAAGAGTTTTGCCAAGACTGAGAACTTACGTACCCAGATCCTGCAAAAACCTGCAATCCTGCAGAATTCTCAGACCTGGTGTCTGGTTGTTGGAAATGGGCTGAAAAACTGCTTGTTTTCTCTCAGACCTGAGATGGCATGAGTGAGGAGTGATCATGTCCTTCCATTCAGTCTTCTCAGTTTGCCTGGACAACAGCAGGCCATCTACATACTGGAATAATACCCAGCCACATTGACCTGAGGGAAAGCCTTCAGGTCTGTGGCCAGTGCCATGCCAAAAATGGTTGGGGAATTTTATTTATTTATTTATTTTACGTTTTAGGGAAGGGTTTACAGGGTGTTCAGGTTCTCACTACTAAATTGGACTTGTGGTGTTCTGCCTGTTTACAGCTTTCCGAGAGCTTGGATTACAGGTGTGCGCCACCACTCCCAGTCTCAATTGCTCTCTCAGTGCACCCCAAGGGCAGGGCCGGCACAGCAGACCAAGGGATCGAACTCTAGTCCCTGCACCTGCTTGCAGGCACTTTAATCCACTGAGCTATTTGACCAGCCCTAGGTTGAGGAACTTCTGAACTCTTGTGGTGGACTTGTCTAAGTCAACTGGCCTAGGTCACCATTTTCTGAATTTGTCACAGTGGAAGGCACAAATTGGTTCTGTGAGGCACAGAAATGTATAAGAGACATCCTTGAGGTCTAGACCTGTGAAGAAGGTTGCTTTGATAGGGATGAGGCCCAAGAGAGTGTAAGAGTTTGGAACAATAGGCTGTAGGGTAATGGTGGTTTGGTTTACTGCTTGCAGATCTGAATTGGCAATAGCCATCTGTTCCCTGTTTTTGAATAGGCAGGAGAGATGTGTTCCAAGGAAAATGACAAAGTCAGAGGGTCCCATAATCTAGAAGCTTTTCTAAGTGCTTTTAGATCCCAACCTGCACCTGGAGAAGGATGAGGAATTGTCTTTGGGGAATTAGCTCTGCCCCTGCTTCGGTTCCATAGTCACTTAGAGGTGTTTTGGGTAAGTCCGGGTGGATTATCTTCACCCCAGATCCAAGGCACCCTGAAGGAAAGCCCTTGTTCCTGTTGTGGCCTTGCTGAGATTATAGTTGGCCCTTCTCCTTGGGGGATTGTAAGGGTCATTCCTTTGCTTCTGGTAGAGTTAAAGCAGTCTGGACGTTGAAAAGCTATCTGAGCCCCATGTGTAGGCCTCATCCTCTGCCCCTGGGTATATTCTTTTTTTTTTTGTTTTGTATTGTTTTTTTTTGTGGGACCAGGGTTCAAACTCACAAGCTTGCACTTGGCAGGCAGGCGCTTGTGCCACGGAGCTATCTCCCCACCCCCTCCCTGGGTATATTCTTATGGGTTGCCCTGATCATTCCCCCAGGGCAGCTGCCCACAAGTCTGCCTGCTTTTTTAATCTTTCTCCTCTCCTCCCACCAAGCTGTCTTGTCTCAGCTGAGAAACACCTTGGTTGTGACTTTTAACAATTGCTTGGCATTCACTTCAGAAAAACCCTCTAGCTTTTGTAATGTACACCCAGTACCTCCTCAAGCCTGGCTGACAAGCGCCACATTCACCTCAGTTGATTCTCAGCCACTTCCGGTCGAGGGCAGTGCACAGACGGAAGGCTTCACACAGCCTCTCAAAGAACTGACTCAGACTTTCTTCTGACCTGTCAGCACCTCCCAAATTTTGTTCATGTTCCTGGCCCTTTCCCCACATTCCTTTATGCCTTTTAGGAGGGCCTCCTGATACCACATGATTTAAGTGAGCCCTCTTTCCATGTTCAGGTCCCCCAAGGATCTTCTCCTGAGAATTGGTTGTGGGTACAAGCCTGGGGATCCAGCATTCAGCTGGGGCACTTTCTTCCAACCATTGTAGGGCTGCTTTGATTAACCTGGTGGTGCCACTCAGTGTGAATAGGGTTAGAAGCTGGGATCAGTCTATAGGGGCTGGTGGGCCTGGATCATAGCCTACATCAAGTTAGTCATTGCCCAGGGTTTCTCAGGCTATGACGGTATACAGTTCTTCCACTTATGGAGGTCAATGGTTGTGCCAGGTTGATGTACTAACACTCATTCCCCACCTTGGATCTGCCCCCATGGGTCATAGTAAATGGGTCTTCACATCTCTCCCAGTGGCATCTGCATGGCACCTTGACAGGGCCTCAGTTGGGGTTGCTATAGGGGTTCTCTGGATAGGTGTCCCTAGGCTGCATGCAGTTAGAATGGGTGGCTCCAGGGAGGCAGCTAGGGCTGGGGTCTCTGGAGGGGCCTCAGAAGACACTGGGACAGAGGCAGCACCTGGAGACTGACCGGCTATGGCAGAACCTCTGCAGCAGAGGCCATGGGTGACAGCGGCAATGATGGATACTATAGGACATATAGAGGTGGCACCCTTCTAATTTTCCAGATAGAGTTGGTTTGTTTGACTTTGGCTGAGTTTTGAGGCACCCGTTATCCTAGCCATTATCATTTTGCAGTTTTCAATGCAAGCTTTAGCCCGGGTGGTCAAGACAGGACCGAGTCCTGCCAACAGTCAACGTAAGGAAATTGGTAAGGATGGCCACGGTGCTCCACAACAGCCGTGACCACTTGGCTAGTTACTTCCTTGTTATGTGAGCCCTCAGTGGGCCACCCCAAAGCAATGGCCAACGAATTTCACAGAAGGTCTGGAGCTTTCAGGGATTCAGAGCAACATCACAGTCACCTGAAAATTCTTTTACATATGTTCGAGGGGAGTCAGTCTATTCTGCTTTCCACCCACTTCCTCCCGCTAACGCACGACTTTCACACAAAAGAGAGGGAGGAGTGGAGAAGCAGGCTTTTAACTGGAAGGAGCCCACACTCACTTCCTCTCCTGGAGAGATATTTCAGGTACCTCAGCCTAGGCAGAGCTCCTGAGGTCTATCCTCACCCTTAGCCTATGCGAATCACCACAGGACCACAGATCTGGAGGCCGCACTTGCTGTTCATCTCATTCTCGCAAACACAAAATGAAATGACTCCAGCCTGCCACCCAGCACCCAGGGCCTTGAGGCTGCAGTTTTGTTCTGCAGAACTACTCTGGCAATTCTGGTACGGCCGTTCACCACCCAGTTCCTGAGACTGTGATTTCAGTTTCAACGAAACTTATTCAGGACACACTGGAGCAAACATGGCAAAGGCCAGGGAAAAGAGTGGCGGCAGCGGGAAGAAAGGCTTGAAAAGGAAAGCCGCTGTAGTAGACCCTGGAGAAGCTGCAGTTTCCAGGAATGAAGTGAGGAAGGTGGGGTCAGCCGCCGAAAGCAACGGCCTTCCCCCCAGGCTTCAACATTTAGGAAATTAAGAACAAGCAGTGGCAATACTTAATGCTCATGTGGTGGAAACAGCAGCAGCAGAAGGAAAAGTTGACTGCTAAGAAAAAATTGAAGTGCTTGCCTGGCAAGTGCAATGACCTGAGTTCAATCCCTGGTCCCACAAAAAGAAAATAAAGAAGAAGAAAGAAACAAAGAAAGAAAGAAAGAAAGAAAGAAAGAAAGAAAGAAAGAAAGAAAGAAAGAAAGAAAGAAAGAAATTAAAAAAGAGAGAGAAGCTCTTGGTGATGTCTCCACCAAAACCTGTACCCAAGACTACTGACAACCAACAAGTCTATGATGAAACTACAGTGGACCCTAATGATGAAGAGGTTGCTTATGATGAAGCTACAGATGAGTTTGCTCCTTACTTCAATAGAGAAACTTCTCCCAAGGTTCTCATCACAACATGAGACAGATCTCATGGGAGAATGGCGAGACTCTGCCAGCAGCTCTCAACAGTTATACCCAGCTCACATGTGTATTATAGAAGAGGACTGGCTCTGAAAAAAATTATTCCACAGTGCATCTCAAGAGACTTCACTGATGTAATTGTGATTAACGAAAATTGTAAAACACCAAATGGACTTATTTTGAGTCGCTTGCCAAATGGCCCAACTGCTCATTTACGAGCAGTGTTTGTCTTCAAAAAGAAATTAAGAGAAGGGACAAGGACCCAACAGAACATGTACCTGAAATAATTTTAAATAATTTTACAATAAAGTCGGGTCATTCAATTAGACATATGTTTGCTTCTCTTTTTCCCCATAATCCTCAATTTATTTGAAGACAGGTTCCACAGTCCACAATCAGAGAGATTACATTTTCTTCAGATTTC
>PVKN010029452.1:0-12548 GCA_004027915.1 Capromys pilorides
GTCTCCTGAAGAAAGACGCGTGCAAATGCTGGTTTCAAGCCACAAAAGGCCCTGCTAGCTCTGCCTGCTGCTGGACACAGAAGGGGTTGGAGGGTGGGGCAGGGGAAGTAGCACAAGGTCAGGTTGCATTTAAGGACCCAGAGCTCAGAGGGGAGATGGCAAGGAAGAGAGGGCTGGCCAGGAAGGAGGTGGAGGGTGCAGGTCCCGGGATAAAACCCCACAGCAAGGGCACAGCCTGCAGCCAGCATAGCCACATCCACTCCTGGCAGCCCATGTGCTGGGCGGAGGAGTTAAGGCCCCGCTACTTTTCATTTCCCAGCAGAGGAAAATGAGGCTTGGAATCAGGTCACATGGGAGCGGTGGATTCTGCAGATGAAGCGTGCCTGGAGCCAGGCCTGGGACTCTGCATTTCTAGTGCTCCCAGGGGATGGGTGTGGGGCTGATCTCTGGATCACAAGTGGAGCATCAAAGATGGATTGACTTGCACAACGAAGGGACGCAAACCAGGAAATTGATCTGCCGCCTCCCCAGAACCGTGTTGTTTATTTCTCCTGTCTATAGGTATTGGGTGTTTCTCCCGTCCTGGGTGCGGTATTGAGACACAGGAGGGGACAAGACAGACCTGCTCCCTGCTCAGGTAGAACTCAGCCAAAAACAAAGAAATCAAACTCCTGCAGATTCTAACGAGAGGGCAGTGCCCATGGCAAGCGGAAGCATGCCATATTCATCGGCGGGAGGTAAGGTGCAGGGCGGTCATCCCTAAGGGACAAGCTCGCGTGTGCCAGAGGCAGTGTTTGCCCACGGGCCTGGCAGCTCTGACAGTCCTGTGTGGTGATGAGAAAACTAGTCTCCACCACAGGATGGGCCAAGAACACTTTTAAATAAAAGATTCACACGTAAGTATATCTCCTAGGCAAAATGTGGGACATGGCCGTACTAACTAATGCATTCATTGTCTATCTGAAATTCCAACTTAGCCAGGTGCCCTGTATTTTATATGGCAGCCCTAGCAGGGCAGCTTTAGAAAATACCCGAGCCCGGCCTCACCCTCAGGGATTCAGGCTCAGTAGGCCTTGGCCTTGTTTCAGAACCCCTGTGAGGGTTGATTCAGCATCAAAGACTTGGAGTCCCTGATTTGAAGAGACAGAAGGCCTTAAGCTGGTGGAAAGAGCCGACTGGTCACCTGCCTTACTGCTGCGACCCGGGGCGGGGGTGGGGTGGGGTGGAGCTGGGTGATGGGAGTCTCCTCTTTGATTTTTACAATGGTTTGGGGGGTGCAAGCTACATCCGATGACTTTTAACTCTTTGTCATTTTTTTTAAGTGAAAGTGAACACCCTGGCTTGCTAAAGACATGTTTTGTTTTGTTTTTTTCTTTTTTTAATGTTGCGCTTGAGATTGAACCCAGGGCCTCGTGTATGCAAGACCAGAGCTCTGCCACTGAGCCACATCCCCAGCCCTGCCACTGTTTAATAAGAACTTTTGGGTTTTGTTCTTTTTTTCTGGTACTGAGGGTAGAACCCAGGAGTTCTTCACAGGTGAACCACATCCCCCTCCCTACCTCCTTTAGATACTTTTCTGAATTGCCCAGACTGGCCTCAAACTCGAGATCTTCTTGCTTCAGCCTCCGCAGTAGCTGGCATTCAGGTTCAATAAGGTGTTTTGTGTTAGTACTAGGATCGAACCCAGGGCTTTGCATGGACTACAAGCCAGCTCTTTTTTTTAGCTTTCTATTTTGAGACAGAGTCTCCCTAAGTCATTAAGTTGGGCTGGGCTCAAACTCGTGGTCCTCCTGCCTCAGTGCCTGAGTACCAGGGATGAGAGGTATGCGTCGCTTGGCCCAGCGTAATGTGCACGGGGCATTGGTGCCATGGCTGATGGATCAGCAGCTGTGGGTGAGCACATCAGGCAGAAGTGATACAACGACCGGGCCAATGGCCATTAGTGAACATTGTTGCTATTATTGTTATTGTTATGATAGCAACACTTACGGAGCCTCCACTCTGCACCAAGCACCATGTGAAACACTTTTAAATCCTACTGTTAATTAATTCGCCCTCATGGCAAGCCTGTAAGACATGCACTATTATAATTCCCTTTTTATAAGTGGCAAAATGAAAGCCAGAGAGGTTAAGTATCTCACCCAAGGTCACACAGTGCTTGGATGACCCTTGCCAGTCGATACAGGGGACACCCAAGGTGAGGGGCGTTGGCAGAGGGGGAGTTGCAGAGGGTGGCAGTCCTGAGAGCTCAGGGCTTTCCCAGGAGGGACCAGCAGAACCTGACGTCACCTAAACCCAACTCCAGCCTTGGCAGATCTATAAGACTTGTTGAAAACTCCCCTTTCCCAAGAATTCCAAAAGAGAATATTATAAAGAGGGAAGGCAGATGCTGGCCATGAGGAGACAGGAGTCCCAGGGACAGGAGCACGACCGGCTCTTGGGTTCCCTGTAGGAGGGAAGGAGTGGGTGTCAGGCCCCCAGGGATGACCCCTCCCTTCGGTCCTGTCTGTCTGTCTGTCTGTCTGTCTATCTGTCTGTCTGACCATGGGCTTCTTCCTGCTCATCACCACCTCTCAGATCTGCAAATGACTGGCTCCAGGCACCCCGTGAATGCTGTGTTCACACATCTCTGATCAGCAATGGATACTATAATGTGGCTATCAGGGCTAGGACGGCCTCTGGATGGAGTGCGAGTTTCCGCCTGGTGCCCCCACCTGCGCCCTCAGCGGTTCCCTCGGAGTTATCTTTCTGCTCTATGAAGCATGGACAGGCTATCGGCGGAGTGCTTTCATTGACCTATTCCCTGCCTCTAGATTTCTTTCGTGGTGCCGGGGATGGACCAGGACCTCATGCATGCCGGGCAAGTGCTCCACCCCTGCGCTGTGAGCCTAGCCAGGGCTCTTGAATTTCACTGCTCTGATGGTTTTCTTTTGTTCTGTGACCTCTCTGTCCTTTTCAGCCCTTGGTAACAGTGTTCCTGCCAACCCGTGGTCTGGGCACCTTGTAGGTTTCCCACGCTGATCACGGGGATCCGCTGCATCCGTCACTGGGTTCCTCTCCTGGGTCTGAGTCTGATTCTAGCTCCTGCTGTGACAGCTGAGGACAGTCACATGCCCCATGCACACTCCTTCCCATGGCCAGCCCCTGTGTGACTGACGCTGAGACCTGTGGTCCCGCTGTGGCAGTTCGCAGATGCCTTCCACCACACCTGTAGCTTTCATCTTGGACCACGCTTCCTTCCTGACTGTGATGTGACCAAGCGTATCCAACCATCTAGACAGCCAGAGATGTGTCCCAGATCTTCAGGCCCTGTTCCCTGCTGCCCAACAGTTCCCCCCTGAATCCATCTCTCTTCTCCCCACTTGACCACCAGCACCAGCCAGAGACCAGGCTGCGCTTCCACACCCTGCTGGGAAATTGCAGCTGAAACACACACGCTTGCCTCTTGCAGTTCTGTTTCCCAGGAGGCTACGGACTATGACTCCCACTTCTGCCGCCCTGAGACCAGGCTTCCCCTCCCCTACTTTCCAAAACCCGTGTTCCTCACTTCTCCTGAACCTGCAGCAGCAGCAGCAACTTCCACACAGAATGTCACCTGACATCCCACTGGTGCCAGCTCTGGTGTTCTCAGAGATGAGTTGCACTTTCTTTCTCCCAAATTCCCGAGCCCCCCAGCAGCACCCCTCTACCCATGTGCCTGCTAACAGCCTGTTTCAGGCCCTCCAGACCTCTTCTTCGAGTGCCATCAAATGTTTCCAAATTCCAAAGTCGCTTTCGCATTTTTTGGTATTTGTAACTGCAACGTCCCACTGCTGGCATCAAAATCTGTATTCATTTTTCTGTAGAGACTGTGAAAAATGACTGTGTAGTTAGCGGGTAAAGATGGCACAAATGCATCTCTTGGAGCTCTGCTATTTGAAATCGGAAATCAGTCTTGTGGGTTCATGTCAAGATGCTGGCAAGGCTGGCTAACTCTAGGGGCTGCAGGGGAGACCCCACTCCTGGTCTCTTTGCGCTGCTGAAGCTGCCTGGTTGCTCATGGGCTTGTCCCCCCTGGCTGTTCTTCTGTCTGTGCAAGGCCTTCTTCTTCAGCTTCGACGCTTTGTGCACCACTCTTCTAAACCTTGGGGTTAAACTGGGACCCCCGCTGGGCTCAGTGGCACATACCCATAGGCTCAGCTACTCAGGAGCTGAGAATCACCGAGCCCAGGAGTTTGGAGCCAGCCTGGGCAACATGGTGAGACCTCCTCTCTTAAACACTATTAAGATCACTCAGATAATCTCCTCACACTGAGGCCCTTCATTTACTCCTATTCTCCAACCCCCTCTCCCACATCAAGTGACACTCAAGGTTGCTTGGACATTTTGGGGGATCCATCATTTGACTTGTCACAGAGGGATACAGAGCAGGGCATGAACTGGTTAAGGGGGTTAGGCATGGGGGGCTGCGGGTAAGAGAGAAAGGAAGAAAGAGGAAGAAAGTAAGTGAGGAGGTGGAAAAAATGGAAAGGAAAACTTGTTTTCCATAAGAAAAAAGCTGGCCATATTACAGCCATTGTGGATGATATGAGCTGGTTCGCTTCAAATTAGATTTATGGGGAATTAGATGGACGTGTGCTTTTACAGAGAGAGGCATCCAAAAATGAGTAGCCAACACTCCAAACTACGGGTGGTGAGATTTGAGATGTTTTTATTATCTTCCTTCTATTTTTATATATTTCTTTGCTTTTTTTTTTATACTGAGCATTATTATTTACATACTCTGTGACAAGCAACTTTTTTCCATGAAAAATGGTTAGCTCTTCAATCCCGCACTTCTGTGAGAGAGGCTCTGATTGGCTCATCTTGGGTCAAGTGACCATCTTTGATCCAATCAGCCTAGGAGGCAGGGTCACATGACACCGACATGGCTGCCAGGTCCCTTCCCTAGGAGAAGATGAGGGAATGGGATATACTCAGAGAAGAAGGGATATAAGGTATTTTGTGTTAGGGATTTTATCAGAGAAGAACTATGAGTTGCCCATGAGGATGGGAAGGCGTCGGCCTTTGGTGCGTGAGGGAGCTGTAGCTAAGCCAGCATGAGGGGCAAGAAAGACTGAAGATGAAGTGAGAAAGAGGAGAGAAAGAAGAGGAGAGATGCTGAGAGGCAACGGGGGGCACACATAGAAGAAGAAGAGAAGGCACAGTGAGGGGCTGGACAGACCCAGGGTGATGTGGTTCAAGCAGACCTGGTTTCCGGCCCTGTTTCCATCTTGCCCCTGTGGAACCATGACCAAGTCAATTGACATCTGAGTTTCCCCATCTTCCCAGTGGAGCCAGTGACACCCGCTTGTCAGAGTGCGCTCAGATGATGTCCGGATAAGCGTAAAGCATGTAGCACAGGGGAAGTTCCCGTGCCTTCTTTTTCTCATCACCAACATTTCTATGGACAGCCATAGCCTGCTTGACTTCTGGAGGACTGACCAGGTGTCTCCCTTCTATTTTTATCTATTTCTTTGCTTTTTAAATACTGAGCATGTATTATTTACATACTCTGTGACAAGCAACTTTTTCGCATGAAAAATGGTTAGATCTTCAATCCCACACTTCTGTGAGAGAGGCTCTGATTGGCCCATCTCGGGTCAGGTGACCATCTTTGATCCAATCAGCCTGGAAGGCAGGGTCACATACCACCAACAGATGGTGGTAAAGGCAGGGAAAGGCCAGGTAGGTCGTGTGGGCTGTGTGAGGACTGGGCTGTGAATGGGCGCCAATGTGAGGAAAGATGAGACAGTGGCCAGGACACCCATGTGCCTGAGACCCACCAGCTAGGTGGGTGTCTTCAGAGCAGGGGAGGGGTGCAGCCAGAACTGGAGACACAGTGTAGACATGGCTGAGGGACAAACAGGAAGAGGGGGTGGGGAAGGAGGGAGGGAGGGAAGGAGAGACAGAAGGAAAGGGCGAAAGAGGCGGGGGAATGGGGGAGAGCACAGGGTGAAGCCCAGACTGAGGAAGAGACAAAGGAGAAACAAAGATGAGGAGATGACAGCAGGCAAGGACAGAGGGAACGATGGAGCCCTGGGGTCCCAGCCCTGGCCCTGACCCTGGCCCCAACTGCTGCTGGAGCTGCTCCCAGCGCCAGCCTCTTACCCCCTTCCCGCCCCTCCCCTGCCTGTGCCAGGTGTGCAGTGCTGTCCAGCTGTCCCCTGTCTGTGGACCAGGGACCTCTGGCATGGGCTGTCACCTCCGCTGCCATCTGTCTTGGACCCGTCCAGATCCTATCGGCCACAAGTACCATCAACGGCGCTGACCTGTCTGCTGCCCCCGCCCGCCTCCACCTGATTCTCCACCGGCCCATCAGAACTATAAATGTCCTACTGTCACCTGCTGTCTGCCACCCCTCCTGTTCCGGGCAAGGACAGTCGGGGTTGTGCAAGTAGACTCGCACAATCAGATCTCAGCCCCACCCGTGTACTAAGGGCGGGGGCTGTGGGAGGGGCAGTGCAGGGCGCTGTCAGGGGCCCTGTGGTGGCCCTCACGTGGGCAGCAGTGGTGGCATTGATGGACGACTGGCTGTTTGCCTGGGCTCTGCTCGATGCTCCTGCAAGCGGGCCCATTTATACCGGGTGATGCATCGGGCCGTCAGGGCCACCTCCTCTTCCCTGCCCAGCCCTTCTCCGAGAGGTGGCCACCATTCTGTCTTCTGCCCTCCAGGCCCCAGACCAGGGACTCTGACTTGTACTGCAGTCTCTACACGACCGTGTAGATCAAGGCACCAGCCACGCTGACCCCTGCTGGAGCTCCGCGGAGCCTCTGTTCTGGGCTTGTTTCCTTCAATGTCCGATCTCACTTCTTTTTCCTTTCCCTTTCTGTGTTCATTGAGGCTCACTCTGTCTTCTGCATCTTCAGGCTCCGGGCAGAGGGCGGCTCTGGCCTCAGGCGCGGCGGGTCCAGGGCCTGAGATGAGCCCTGCAGGCTCCTGTCCTCTTGCTGGCTCTCGGCTCTGCTGTCCTCTAACTGCCACCCTTCTCAGGCAAGCGCTCCTGTCCCGTGCGTGTGGATGCATCATCAGCTCCATGACCCAGAGGAGAGAAGGCGCCTCCCTCAGAACAGCTCCGGGCAAAGTCCTATCATCATTGGCCTGGCTTGCGTCACGCGTCCAGGGCTGAACCCTGAGTTCCCAGGCTCCTGAGAGCATGCGCTGGTCAGAGAACAGGGTGCGAAGAACTGGAGGAAAGTGAGATGCCAGGGGAAGGAGGGTGGCTCAGCGCCCACTCAGGGCTCAAGAAATGCCTGGGCTAGAGGAGCCTGTAGCCCGTCAAGCCCACTACCCTAAAGGTGGAAATGAGGGGCCAGGGGATAGCACAGAGGCATAAGCGCCTGCCTGGCAAGCACGAAGACCGGGTTTTACCCCTGGTACCACATGCCCTGCCTGTCTCTGGTGGTGCACGCCTGTAATCCCAGAGCTGGGGAGGCTGAGACAGGAGATCCATTGTGAGTCAGAGTATCATAGCGAGACCCTGTACCAAATACATCAATAGACAAATAAATTAATTAATAAAAGATTAAAAGAAAAAATAAAGGTGGAAATGGAGAAATGGAGGCTGGGAGGTCAGGGACCCGCTGGCCCTCAGACACCCTGTGAGCTGGCGTGGTTGATCCCAGAGTCTCACCTGTCTCCTCCCCTCGCACCAGTTCTGTGATACCCAGGGCCTGCTGGAGGAGATGCCCGCAGAGAGGTGCCACTTTGGATGACCCCAAAGGATAGCAGGAGGGGCACACATGGATCCGCCCCCTCCCAGCCTTCTCCCTCTTCTCCTTCCCTCCTTCTTTTTCCCCCACTTTCACTTCTCTCTTCACAGTCCCTCTTGGATGATGGGAAGGAGTTGGCTGTGACCTCTGAGAGCCTGAGCTGGGGACTGGGCTGCCGAGACCAGGAGCCCCCAGGAAACGCAGGGATCTGGGCATCGAGGAAGTACCTTCTGCAGATGAAAACAGGAGCACAACCAGGCGTTGCAAGTGCAGACAATTTTTGTGTGTCAGTTATACCTCTCTATAAAGCAGAAGAAGTGAAACAAGCACTTGGGAGGCTGAGGCAGGAAGATTGTTGCCAGTTCAAGACCAGCCTGGGCTACAAAGTGAGCTCTAGGCCAGCCTGAGCTGCATAGTGAGACCCTGTCTCAAAAAGACAAAAAAAAGAGACTGGGGAGATAGCTGAGTGGTCTAAGGGTCAGCCTGGTAAGCACAAGGTCCTGAGTTTGATTCCAGGTACCACATGCTGTGTTGGCTTAGAACTGGGTGCGGTGGTGCGTGCCTGTAATCCCAGTGCTTGAGGAGGCTGAGACAGGAGGATCACTACGAGTCTGTGCTGTGTAGTGAGACCTGTATCAACTGAAAGAAAGAAAGAAAGAAAGAAAGAGAAAGGGAAAGAAAGAAAGGGAAGGAAAGAAAGAAGAGAAAGAAAGGAAAGGAAAGAAAGAAAAAGAAAGAAAGAAAGAAAGAAAGAAAGAAAGAAAGAAAGAAAGAAAGAAAGAAAGAAAGAAAGAAAGAAAACAGTGGAAGAATCAAGGGACCTAGTGGGCTCGGGGTTGGTTCCCTGAGGACAGTGGAGCCTGTGGAAGAGAGGAGAGACCTGGGAATTGGGAAGTTGTGCAAAATTAGGGGTAGGGGACTGTCTCCCTTCCCCTGGGCCCACCCAGCTCTACAATCTGGTTTCCATGGAAACAGCCCCCAGGGAGGGGCAACTTGACCAGGAGCCAGCTGGGCCCACAGCTTGGTCTTTCACTCAGGGCTCTGTCCTGCGGGGCCACTTTGGGTCCTTCTGTCCCACCTCGGTCCTACATTAGTTTTGAGCGTCCTTGCTTGCTTGCCTTCTGCTCAAGGGGACAGTGACTGAATTCCAAACTGAGGTGGCAGGCCCTCAGCCTCGGGCAAGTCCCTTCTTCTAACAGCGGAGGCTGGTTCGTCTCCTGAGGGACCCCAGCCCGTCTTCGTCCTGCCAGAGACTCCTGCAGCCTTGCATCCAGTGGGGGCTGCGGCCGACACCCTCACTGACGCCCTCTGCCCCTTCTCACATGAGCTTCTTTCTTGCTGGGTTTTGTGTTTGCTGTTGCCTCTGCCTAGAGCACTGTTGCCCAGGCTCCTCCTCCTCTGCTTTTCTTTAGTGGTGCTCGGGATTGAAGCCCGGGATTTGTGCTGAGCCACAGTGCATTGATTGATTGATTGATTAATTGATTGATACAGGGTCTTGCTAAATTGCCCAGGCTGAGCTAGAACTCGTGATGCTCCTGCCTCAGCCTCCCAGGGTGTCAGAGTCACAGGTGTGCACCAGCACGCCACCCTGGAGTTTACATGTCACCCCCTCCCTTCACTCGGGCACTGCTCGGCCTCCTCTCGTGCTCACGGCTCCTGCCTTGCTGTCTGTAGTGCCAGCCCTGTCTGGAATTATCCACTCATCTGTCCTTGTCCATGGCCCGGCCCCTGGAGTGTGACCTCGGGGACACCCAGCTCTGCTCGCTTATCCATCCTGCTGCCATGTGCGGGAGCCGAAGCTCTGTGACAGATGTGACTGGCTCTGGCCCATACTGGACCAGCCCTGGTGTCTCTGAAGATGCTTCCTCCGGGTGATTCTTTCATGTTGTCTGTAAGAGGGGGACACTGAGTACTTCCAGCTTTTCAAATAAGAGAGTCACAGGGCCTGGACAGAGACCCTCTTTCCTACTCCCTGGGGACCCAAAGTGAGCAAGACCTTGGAGGATCCCCTCTCCCTTCTTCTGGTGGGAGCCTTTAACCTCACTGCCAGCAATGCCAGAGGAGGCCGTAAAACCTGAGACAGTGTGGTTTATCACACCCACTCCAACACGTCCTGGGTCAAATCAAGTTTCTCCCAAATCATAAAAAGGTAGAATATCAGCGCTGGTGGGCCCTGGGGACCACTACGCTCCCAAACCTGCCTGGGTGGTGGGCCTACCTGGGGACAGTGGGGGAACCCAGCTAGGAGGGCAAAGAGCCCCAGATCCTGGGAACAGAGAGGACAGGAGCTGGACTAGGTGGACACTGTCATCTGCAATGTCCACTGCAGACTCTGCTGGCTGAGGAGATCTCAGGAGCAAAGCCAGGAGCCTTGTCACCCTCAGGGTAACCAAGCCTGGCCTGGGCCTGGTGTGGGGACCGAATGACCTTAGAGAAAGCAATGCGGCAGAGTCAAAGGCCACCATGAACCTTGGTCTTACACCAGGGTGGGAAAGAGCCAGCATCTCCCTGGCCCCGGAGGGTGGCCTGAGGCTCCTAACGCCCCCTCCCGGGCCCTCTCTCCTGCCCAGGCTGCAGAGAGGCCTGTGGCCCAGTGGGGGAGGGGCACCACCGTGGGGATATGAGGGTGGTTGGGGCACCGGCTCCCAGCCGAGGGTAACTGAGCTCCACAGGATGACTGGCCTTGCCTGGGGACATTCTGGCTGTCACCCCTGTGGCAGGTAGAGACCAGGGGAGCTGATAAACACCCTCTATTGTCCAGATAGCCCCCACCATGAAGAACCACCTGGATCAAAACAGCTGCGGCTGAGAAGTCTTGCTCTGTGCTCGCCTGAAATTGGGGGTTTGCAAAGAATACATGTTTTCCTGATTATAGGTTGTCCCCGAGGGTTGCGACATAGGCTGGGTGAGCACTGTCTGTCCTCTGGGCATCTGATGGGCCCTGCCCGTCTTCGCTCCAGGCCTCTGAACTGGCCTGGCCCCTGGCGCCCCAGCCTGGGTCTCCGACACCCCGCGCCTTGACTCCGCTCCCTCTGCACCGTGTACCGTGCCTGCAGGGCTCCTGGCTTCTCTCATTTCATTTCCGCAACCATCGCCTCTGAGGGGAGAGTGGCCGCGGGTCCCAGTTTAGAGAGGAGAGGACAGGGACACAAGGTGAGGTGACTTGCCAGGGGCCACACAGCTAGGGAAGGAGGAGGCCAGAGTCCCCACCCGGCTGAGCTCCCTGCTCCTTCAGCAGTGCTCCTGTCGTTGTCCCCGTGCAGGCCTGCGTCCCCCCAGCAGCTGGGCTCTGGGAGCTCAGGGGTTTTGGGTGTGGCACGCTGGGAAAGGCCGGACACCCAGCCCCCGGGTCTCCCTGCAAGGCGATGGAGACCTGTCCACCTGGAGAAGGCATGTCCGGGCTTGCTGGACCCCGCATGCACTTGGGTGCGTGGCACCCCCGTGTCCCTGCTACAGAGGGTCACAGCACAGAGCCCAGCCTGCGAGGACACCGTGCCTAGGAAACCCCTGGGCACCTTGCTCGCCCTGCCCCTTGGTGCCCTGCCCGGCTCAGTGTGAGCTAAAGAGTGATGGACGCGCTTACAGCTAGGGCTGCTGCAAGAGGCCACCGCGAATCTGGCCGCTGAACCCAGCAGAAGCCGCTCCCTCGCAGCTCGCAGCTCCAGCCCGAAGCCCAAAGCCAACAGGACCGGGCTCCCCCGGAGGCTCTGGGTGCAGGGCGTGGTCCCTCCCTCTAACAGTGTCCCCCCAGCTCCCTCTCCCTCTCCACACAGCCTCCTCCCTGCAAACTGATCCCAGCACTGGATTCCTGGTCCCTGCTGAGTCCAGGGTGACCACGATCCCACCTGGAGACCCTTAATTACATCAGCAGAGACCCGGATCTCCAAATAGGGACCCACGGGGGATGCCCGGAAGTAGGACTCGGACCCTGTGCCTTTTTGGGGGTTAGGGACGCCACAGAAGCGCAGCACTGGCGCAGAATCCAAACGCAGCGGCGAGAACAACGACTGTAAAAGCCCCTGCGCCCCTTCTGCGGCGGCCCCCGAGCTCGCTCTATGGGCACCGACCTCACCAGAGACTTCCTCTGCGGCGCTTTCTCTGATCCTCACCGAGACACACCGCTTCCCCTGTCTGTGGACCACGAGCCTGACGCGGAGGGGCCCAGGCCCAGCCCAGCCGCACCCACGCAGCCAGCTTGCTTTTGCTTCCAATGCAGTTCTTCCTCAAAAGATGCTACTTGGTTTTCTCCCCTCCTCGACTCCTCTTTTCCCTACTGGGGATTGAACCTGGGGTCCTCACACTGAGCTAGCCTCCCGGCCCTGCATTATTTTATTTGATTTTTTTGTTTTGAGACAGGTTTCAGTGGATCACTAAGTTGTGGAAGCTGGGCTTGAACTTGTGATCCTTCTGCCTCAGTCTCCTACAATGTCTAGAAATGTCATCCAGACACCAGGTAGGGATCCCCTTAAGAAGGACAATGGTGTCCTCTAGGCTGGCCCTAGCCCTTTTCTCTCCCATCCCATCCACATCCTCTGAATATCTATGCCCCATCCCTTGAAAATGTTGTTCCCCCCCCCACCCCATATGCTGGCATCTGGGGGCCTTAGGGTCTTGAGGGCAGAGCCGGCTTGAATGGGACCAGTGCCTTCCTAAAAGGCCCCAGACACACCCCTGTAATCCCAGCACTTGGGAGGCAGAGGCAGGAGGATTGGCGTGAGTTCGAGACTAGCTTGGGCTACAAATGTGAGTTCAAGGCCAGCCTGAACTGGATAGTGAGACCCTGTCTGAAAAAGACAAAAAAAAAAAAAAAAAAAAAG
>PVKN010029453.1:0-13634 GCA_004027915.1 Capromys pilorides
CATCCACCCACACACCCACCCAGTCTAGTTCAATCCATCCATCCATCCATCCACCCACCCACCCAGTCCAGTCTAGTCCAACCCATTCATCCATTCATCCATCCATCTCTCTATCCATCCATCCATCCATCCATCCACCCACCTGCTTATCCATCCCTCCCTACCTCCTTTATCCATCCATCCAACCACCCAATCCAGTCTAATACAGTCCAATCCAGTCCATCCATCCATCCACATCCATCCATTCATTCTTCCCTCCACTCATCCATCCATCCATCCATCCATCCATCTACCCACCCACCCATCTACCCACCCACCCATCCTCTCTCCCTCCACCCACCCATCTATATCTCTCTAGACATTTCCTTCAGTATCTGAGTCTTCACGGGCTACTCTTCCAGTTCACCACCTCTTCCAAGGAAGGAGGCTCTGAAGGAGAGCATTGGCAGGGATACTACTGTCAGCTGCAGCTTCCCTTGGGTGCTGACCTGACCTCAGGACAGAGGCTTCATCTTGCCCCTGGAAACCCCCAATGCCTGCAGCAGTCTGGCACTGCTGAGGGCCAGAGAAGCTTGGGAAGGTCTCCATAGCATCTGCACACGATGTGCACACTGGTGGCTGTGCTTGTGCAACAGGAGAGCGTGGCGGCCCTAAGGGGCAGTGAGGCCACCTGTCTTTTCCTCAGGAATGAGGCTTTTTGGGGATAAGCCCCTGAATTCCAAGGACCCTATTCTGGGGGAGAAGCTGCCACTAGGAAGATAACTGGGCCCTGGGCAAGGGGAGACAGAGTTGTGCTTCACAATTTTGCTCCAAACCTCTGAATTGTGCTGGGAACTCTCCAAGTTGTACCTTGGAAACCTCACCTTGTGCTGCCCCTTCTCTCTGGTGGAAGAGCAGAGGCCACCATCTTGGGCTCCAGGTCAGTGGGAGCGGGCTGGGAGATGGCTAAGCCCTGAGGTGGGTAGATTCTGGCAGGCTGCAAGACCATACCCCACTCAGCCCAGGTGGGGACAAGGCTGTCACTGATCCCACTTCCCACCCCCCCAGGGCCTCTGCTCAAGCTGAAGGGCAGCACCTACCTCAAAAACCAGGATCTGGAAGCTCCCAACTCCCGGCACACCTGTGTTCACCCCCAGCTCTAAGCAGGCTGCCAGTGTTGCTCTGTGCACCCCTAAACCTGATGCCTTTTACCATCACCACACGGCAGCACAAGGAGATCCTCTCCAGACTTAAGAGAAGGGTAGAGTGACCCCTACCTGGCTACTTGGAGCCCCACTGTACTGGGAATCAGGGCTTCTGGATGGTTCTGGTTACATGGCTGCAATTTGGTGAGAGGTTCTGAGGGTCAGGTGGACTGGGGACAGAGCTGTCCCTAGACTCCTGCTCAGGGCTAGGGACTACAGTCTGTTGTGACAGGGGTGGGGAGCAAGGGAGGGTGGACCCTCTCTTCTTTGGTAGAGGGCTGGTCTGGGTCTGGTGGCCACCATGGAGGAAGAGACCAGGCCCAGAAAAGTGGGCAGGCTGGGCATGGGGGAAGTGGGCAGAGCGGGGACTATGGTCACAGCTCTGACTCAGGAGTGGTGGCCAGGAGGTATCCGCTTCCATAGCGTCCATTGGGGTTGCCACTGGTCTCCAGGGGAGATGTGCTGCCAGGCCCCAGATAGGAGCGGTGGGTGGGCATGGGTGAGGGTGCCTCGCTGGGCACCTTGCTGAGGATGAAGCGGGTCTCATCGTTCTCCTCCAGGTTGGAGATGTCCTTCATCATGCGGCCCTTCTTGTAGGACACAGAGAGGGTGTTGGACCCATCGGCGAGCAGGTGGAAGTGTCGCAGAATGAAGACCAACGGCATGGGCAGGGTCGCCACGATGATGAGGGCAACCAGCAGGGCCATGGCCCAGTTGGGGAAATACAGGTAGCGCTCGGCAGCCTGGGGACGGGCGGCAGTGAGGGCGGAGGTCCCACTGTGACTGCCTCCCTCCTAGGCCTCCAGGACTGCCCCTCCCTGTCTTGGCCCTTGGCCTGCAGCCCTCTCCTCTTGTCCTGACCAGCAGAGACAGCAGTTATTAGGAGGTGCCACTTGATTTTACCACCTTGGTTCAGGGGTCTCACCACCTTGGTTCAGGGGTCTCAGCCTCTACAGCTGCAAAGTAGACAGGCAGTTCCCCTCCACAGACACAGAGACTGCACTTTAGGGTTAGACAAGTACACTGATGCTTTGGACCCCAGTTTCTAAGGAAGAATGTGCTAAGGAAGGATGTCGCTTATCTTTGGGTTAGTGTAGGTCACAGACTGTGAGAAGCCTCCAGGGACCTGACATGCAGCAGCCATCCTCTACCTGTTGCATTAAGTCCCAGGGGAGACACAAAGTTTCCTGGTCTCTGGGGTCCCAGCCCTCACCTCCTCCTTGATCCAGGCGCTGTAGCCCGGGGGTGTCACCGCCAGCTGGACAATGC
Organism: Capromys pilorides; assembly: GCA_004027915.1. NCBI lineage: Eukaryota > Metazoa > Chordata > Mammalia > Rodentia > Capromyidae > Capromys > Capromys pilorides. The sequence continues at coordinate 2,454 of PVKN010029453.1, forward strand.
TGGCTGTGGTCAGCACGGCCATGCACAGCGGGGACACAAACTTCCACATATAGTAGTAGAAGCGATAGGGTCGGAAGCCGAGCATCTCTGTCAGCTCCTGCATGAACCTGTGGGCAGAGGAGAGGGCACCAGAATTGGGATCTTTGCCACTGCGCCTACACCTTCCCCACAGCTACCTCCTCCAGGAAGCCTGCACCGGTCCCCCCCAGCCTTGTTGGTCTTTACCTCCCAGTGTGAGACCAGCAGACAACTCACATTCTACTCCACTCCACCCAGGGCTAGGGTACCTCCCCTCCAGCCAGCCCTGGGTCTGGGCAGGAGCCAGCCCTAGAGGGCTTCCTGTCCAGAAGCACCCAGCCCCTAACACCGCATCTAACCGTTGCCTCTGTGCACTGAATTCCAGGAGGTGGCTAGCTGTGTACCCGAATGGCACACCTCAACGACACCTATGGAAAACCTGGCAATTCCATCTATGACACATGCAAGCAGGCATGGTAGCATCAACCAACTGCCTATCACTGTTACCAATGGACTAAATCACAGATATCTTCATATCACATTACAGTTGTTAAAATACTCAAAGATGTCTTTTGTGTTCATCTATGGTTTCAATTACAATTGTTATTAGATCTTCAACTAGATCTTGTAAATTAATGCAATCCAGATAAAGTGCATTACTATTTCACAGGCTTAAATGATAATTTTGCAACTTTTCATCATAGTTTTCTATATAATCCTATATATTTTATAGTGTACATTCAAAGTTAATATTCTGGAAGGGTACAGAGGCATTGCCCATCAGCCAATAGCGTCCAAGGCACAGTTAGAGCCCCTGGAGTAGGGTCTTCTAACCCTGGAGTGGAGGCAGAAGACAGCTCCTGCCCCTCCTGTGCTCTTAAGACCCCTAGGGAAGAGCTTTGGCTCCAAAACCAGGGCAGCAGTGGGCCTTGCTCCACACAGGCACAGGGAGGCCACTGCCTGTGCTGAGAGAGGGCTAAGGGCTGACCTCAGAGCTCCTGGTGACACAGCATTGTCCTTAGATGAGGAAGGAAGCTGGAGGCTGACAGTGAGTGGAGGGCTGCCCCAGGCTCTGGCTGTGACTCTAGATCGCTTGATTCTAGATTGCCAAAGCTTCTTACACCCCCTGACCCCAAACTTAGGCCCAGACCACACCTTAAAATTTCGAGGGCTGGGCTAGGGAGGGAGATAACTCAGTGGAATAAGTGCTTGTCTGGCAAGCGCAAGGTCCTGAGTTCAATCCCTGATACTGGAAAAAAAAAAAAAATTGAAAAGGCTGTAAATGCAGGATACTGAAGTCGGCAAGTTCTTTGAGGGCAGGGAAACTGGTGTCTCCAGTGAACTTAGACTTCTGAAGAGGGTCAGGACCCAGGAAAGGGGCTGCAGTAACAGAAGGCAGTGTAGGCTGGTGGCAGGACACCTAGGAGTCCAGGACCTCAAGACCTTGGCTTGGCTCTGTCTCTTACTAGCCAAGGGGCTCAGGGAAAACCTGACTTCTCTCTGGCCTCAGTTTCTCAGTGCCAAAGGTCCCTGCCCCTGCTCTGGTACTCTGTCATCTCCGGCCCATTCACAAGCAGCCTGAGCATGTGGAACGCTCCAGAAGTCATAAGGGACAGACCCCTCCTCCTGCTCCTTTCCCCCAGGCCCTCCTTACTTCTTGGTTCCATAGATCCAGGCCACAGCGATGTTCTCAAGGATGACGATGACAGTGAGCGGCAGGGTGGCCGAGTAGTCGTCAAACATCGTGACAAAGTAGTTTCCGGAGCGCTGGACGAACAACAGCCCCACGAAGAATGCAAAGACACAGCAGCCCACTACAGAGAGCCGGGAGGCCGGTGTGGGGGCAAAGGCGCGGGTGGGAGTGGTCTGGGAGTCTCGGGGGCACCCAGGTCCCTTCTGCCACGCTATTCCCCCTGGGGACCAGTAGGCACGGCTGCTGGAGGGATCAGATGTTGGGGTGCTGGGCTCCTCCTCTACTGGGTAGGGTACACTGGGAAAGATGCATCAGTCTCTTGGCTTCTGTACCCCTTGCCCCACCAGGACAGGGACTGGCCCACAGCAGTTGCTCTATTTAACTACAGCATTGAATTTAAATGATTTATTTCATTGTTCCTGCATTCTTTATTTCCACCTCAGTTTCCCCATCTGAGAAGAGGATGGTATTCCCTTTGGAAAGCAAGTGAAAAAAGCCTGATATGGAACCCAGCTCCACTCAGCAGGAGCCAAAGGGACCCAAACTAAGAAGTTAGAACTGGGGGAGAGCCAGTATCACAAGAGGGGACTTCCCCCCACTAGCCACTTCCCTCTCCGGACCAGTTGGCAGGCTCTTGGAAAGAGCAAGAATACCCGAGAGGCCACACTCCTGGCTCAGGCTGGACAACATTTCCAACTAGCTTTGTCCTCCTGATTCCTGAGTACTGGTGCTCAGTACATGGTCAGGCTCCGGCTGTGTCCCCACGGGGAAGGCTTTCAGACAGGAGGTCATGAGTGACCCAGTTGGAACTCCATTCTCCTAAACTCAGAACCTGTCATCTCTGGGGCAGGTGAGAGCCCCAGGGGACGCAGGGGAAGTTACCTGTGAACATCTCCTTGGGCACCTTGAAGGTGTCAATGATGGGTGTGGTGATGCCCGCCATCGTCCCGATCATGCTGCCCAGGCCCAGGTTGATGAGCATCAAGAAGAACATGACGGACCAGAAAGGGGAGGCTGGAAAGTGGGTCATGGCCTCGGTGAAGGCAATGAAGGCCAGGCCTGTGCCCTGCACGGACTGCGGAGGGGAAAGAGAGCACCGCCTTGTGAAGGACACCACCCGGGGCCTTGCTGCCCCACTGCCCCGCCACTGCCCCTGAGCTTCAGGAAGCACCGTTCCTTCCTCCTCAGGATCCTATTGGTTTGGACCAAGGGTCCTTAGGGGGCAGTGTGAAGGTCCCACTTGGGATCCCCTCCCCAGGACACCTGGAATCTAGAGGCTGTGCAGGGAGGGGCCCAGCTGATCCTGAGGATTCGTTCCCATCTAGAGGAGACCCAGGATGAGACTGCTCTTTTCTCAAACTGCACAGCCATTCTGGCCACTCCTAGCTCTGAAATTCTCAGCCTGACTTGATCATCACAGTCACAGGCTCTGCTGCCCTATGGAAGTTTGTCGCAACCACTACCACCCCTCACACCAGGTCTCCCCCAGGACAATGATTTGAGGGTCTAGCGTACAGTGGCCCTGGAGTGTACAGAGCTCATCAGTGACTCTGATGTGCAGCCAAGGTCAGAAAGCATTGCTTTTAGGCCTGGCCCTGCTCACGCAGTGACCACATGCACGGAGGCCAACGTCACTCACACGCCATCCTATAATGCCAGTGACTGGCAGGAAACACACATGCCACCTGAGCATGTCCTTCTGGTCATTTAGACACTGTTGAAGTTGTGCTGTATGAAAATATTGCTAAGATGCTAGTTTCAGCCCGAGGCCCAGGCCATACCCTTAAGAATGGGGTAGGGCTTCACGCACAGCAGGTGGAGGGCCTGGTGCTGTCAGTCACCAGGTAAAGAAACCAGGAGGAGATGCCCAAAGGGCTCTGGTTTCTATCACCTGCAGAAGGGTTGGGATGAAGGACACAGACTCCTCAGTCCAAGGCAACTGACTTCCAACACACAGCTTGGGTAGGGGAAGTGTCTCAACTTGGGACTGAGCATTAATGAGGGGGCAGCATCTTTCTGCCATCTCATGGCAGTGGAATTTGAACGGGGACAGCTGGGGGAAGGGACAGAAAACTGCAGGGATAACACACATAGACTGAAGGCTGGCTCACTCACTTACCAGCCCCCAACCTGGCCACTGGTAGGTAACCCCTGGTAAAACGGAGGACGCTACTCAACTCGTAGAGCTGTCACAAGGTCCAAAGGAGATGGAGAGCCAAGGGCAGGCACCAGCATATTTCATTCACCACGGGTCAGGCACTGTTAAGTGCACTATGTATGGCAGGATGGTACCCAGGGTACAGGAAGCCCATGTCATCCACAGGTAAGCAGCTTACGCCCCCGTGGGTTCCAGGATGTACCATGTGTCTACCTCAGCCCCTTGTCGAGCCTTGCGCCACCTTCAGGGCAGGGGCTTTGCCTCACAGCTTCCCTCTCTTCCTCTGCACAAGTCTGTCTTTGCCTGTTACACGAACCCACAATGCCCTGTGAACTTCCCAAGGCTTCTGCCCACTCCAGCCACTAGTGGGCCCCTCCCCTGGCTTCCTGCACACACCAAGGACAGCCTGCCCCTGCACCTTATCTAGCTCATCCTCCAAGAGGCAGGGGTCCAGGCCCAGAGCTGGGAACTTGTCCTCCTTCACGGTCATGATGACAGTGTACATCTCAGCATAGTCCTTGGTGGTCAGGTGGGAGAAGTTGACGTGGGGAGGGATGAGGTCTCGGCTCAGAATGTTGGAGTTGAGGTACCCCAGGATTTTCTCAGCATTCCTGTGGTATAAGAGGGAGAGGTCCAGGTAAGAGGGCAGGACTGGGATCTTAGAGACACCTCCTGGATACCCAGGCAAGATGCCCCCCGCTTCCATGGGCCACAGATAGAGATACCTCCTTGCCCCTCTTTGTGGGCCAGTGCTGGGAACAGACAATGTTCCAATCTCATTCCCCAGAGTGGAAGGGTCCCCTCTGCACGGCCTACTTGCCATCCCGGGGTGAGTGGGCAGGGAAGGGAGGCCAGGAGGGGCGATGCTACCTACTCGACCACACACTTCTCGTTCATGATGTTGGCCTTGAAGCCCAGCACGGCAAATACCACAAGGGTGGCCAACACCGAGGTGAAGAAGTTGATGAAGGACACCAGCGCCGCGTCGAAGTGGCAGTTGTTGTCCTGCTTGTTGTAGCTGGAGAAGGCGATGACGCCGCCAAAGCCCAACCCCAGGGCAAAGAAGACCTGCGTGGCCGCCTCTCGCCACACCTGGGGATCCAGCATCTTGTCCAGCTGTGGGGAAGATGGTAGCAAATGGGGGGAAATAGAGGCACAGAGAAGATGGTTCATGCCTCACCACCAAGAGCCCCACCATGCCTTCTCTTGGCCTCCACAGAGGTCAAAGGCAATGTGACACAGTAACAAGGAGGCCTGCCGTGTGACCTTGGGCAATTCACTTAACTCCTCTAGGCCTCAGTTTCCCCACCTGTAAAGCATGAACAGCAGGCATACCAACCACAGAGTACTTTTTGGTGAGCAGGTAAGATGAAACAAATGTTAAGTCCTTACACAGTAAAGTCGCAATTAATTTGAGCTGCTATCATCACTTACCTTGGAGCTGTCATACTAAGAAACAGCCACTGGGGGTATAGCTCAGTGGTAGAGTGTTTTTGCCTAGCATGCATGAGGCCCGAGTTCAACCCCCAGTATAGAGAAAAAGAAAGGCAACACAGCCAAGATCCTTATAACCCAAGGCAGCTCTACTCAGACTACGGTGTAAAAGGTGCCTCCTGCAGTCAAATGGTCAACAGCCTGCTTACCAGTATAAGAGAACTGAAGATATCTGACACTTTCTCCACCTCGAACTGTGGAAAACAAAGCAAGCCGTTCTTCTCCCGGGTGCCCACCTGAATTCCCCTTTCCCCCAAAATGAAGCCCAAGGCTCATTCATATAAATCTGTCTGCCCCAGGTCACTGCACCTGATACCTCCTGGAGAGGCGGGCCCTGCCTAGAACCTCTGTCCACTCTCAGCCCTCCTGGGGACCACAACCACAATACCACTTGGGTGGCAGGACAACCCAAAGCCATTTTCCTATCAATTTTCCTTTTACTCTTTGTCCCTTCAGGCAGGGACGTGGGGAGCAAAGGCAGGCAGGGTCCCAGATCCCTTAGACTTCACCTAAGATGCATGCTGGTCAATGCCACGAACAGAAGCTAAACTGTAACTGCAACATGGGCTGTGAGAGCCAGGCTCCCTGGGCTTAGAGAGTCTCTCAGGGGCTCTAAGGGGGCCAGGAGGCACCAAGGAGGCTTTCTGGAGAGAAAGATCCTTGAGCTGACACCTTGCAGATACAGGCTGGCGGCAGCACAAAGCCTAGGTGGGCGTGGACCAGGCAGGGCTGGACAGGAGGCAGCAAAGAGCCAGGAGCCTCACCTGCATCCTAAGGAAGCATTCACTCTAGGACACCACCAGGCGTTGCTCTGGCAGGTGAGCACTTCCAAAAGAAGCAGGTGGACATATCAAGGAAGCTGCGAGGTGGCACACTAACGGGAACATGTGGATGTGGAGGTGGCTTTGCCTAGGTGACTTTGTCAGGAGAAATGAGGCACTGGAGAGGGAGAGGTGCCAGCCACACTTCTGGCCTGCATACTGGGTACATCACAGTGGCAACAGAGGAAGAGGAGTGGGTAGGTGGGGTTTGCAGCGCAGATAGAGATGTTTGCCCTGCAGAGGTCAGCTGAGCGGGTCTTCAAGGCATTTAGGAGGAGACGTCAGGTGGGACAGACGAGTTTGGTGTTCAGAGGAGGGAGTACAGCTGGACACATGGGTTGGGAGCAGTGAATGTCCTGACAGGAAGTATAGCTGTGGCTATAGATACAGCCTGAGAAGAGGCCAGGGCCTGGGGACAAGTCGTTCTCCAGTGCTGTTTCAGGCAGGGAAGAGGAAGAATCTCGCAAAGGAGCCAGGACAGCAGGCGAAGGATGGGGGTGACTATGAGATGAAGGCCAGTCTTCTCAGGGACAGTACCAATGGCAGGGCCAGCAGGCAGGTCATGGGCAGGCAGGGAGCAAAGGAACAGAAGCCAGAGGGAGGAGAGGAGAAGAGAGGAGTAGATGGGGAGGAGTGGAGTGGAGGCCATGCAGATAGGTCTCGAGCAGCTCTTCTTGGGATGGGAGGAGAAAGGACCTAAGCAGGCAGGGGCGGTAGAATTGTGGAGGCTGCTTTTATGCATATTGTCTGTCTGGTCTCAGACAGAGCACTTTGATGTCAGGATACATAGAAGAGGAAGGAGCACTGGGTGTGGGGAGGGTCAGAACTGTCCTCCTTAAGAGCAGCTGGAGTTGTCCCTTCGAGAGAGAACTTGGTGCCCGTTTTCCTGTAAAGCAGGAGATGAAATCACCTGGTGGGGATGAGCGCACTGGGGGAGGAGAGCGGTCAGAGGGGCAGAAGTGGTTCTGAGGGTCATGGTGGAGCCTGAGGCTGACATGGCTACAGAATGGCGGCGGCGGCGGCGGCAGTGGTGCTGCCCTGCACCACTGGGCCTACACTCTCGCACAAGCAGGGGATCTTGTTTTCCAGGAAAGATGAAATGTTATCTCCTTTACAAAAGAACCCAGGCCTACAGTCCCTAGTCTAAAAGCCCAGGGGATAGACTGGTTTTGGACTTCAGGTCTCTGTTTATAATTTTGTTTTAGGAAGGTAATATGGTGCATATGCCACATAATTATCTCAGTCTCCTAGCAGGACTTGGGGAAGCACCTTGTAACCCAGCTATCAGAATTTCTGCAGCAGAATACAAATTCTCACACAAAGTGAATCAATAAAGACTATAAATAGCATCGCATCTGTATAGGTTGTTTTGTCTCCAAAAGAATTTGAGAGAACAATGCAAAACCAAATCAATTTTTTTTTTTTTTTATGGAAGGGTCTACAGGGTGTTTTGGGTCTCACTACTAGATGAAACTTGTAGTGATCTGCCTGTTTATAGCCCCCCAAGAGCTGGGATTATAGGTGTGTGCCATCCCGCCCAATCTCAACTGCTGTCTCAGCATGATAGCAGGCCTGTCGATTGAACACCTCCCACCTCCAACCCCAGTCCCTGTGCCTGCTTGTAGGTGTTTTAATCTGCAGTTATTTGGTTGGCTCTTTAAATCAACTTTTGCTTTTAGAGCACTTTGGATTTAATCTAAAAAAGATACGGGTCTGTCTACACCTTAATAGAGATTTGGAGACTACAAAAAGGAGAAAATAATTATAGTTTCCCAGAGAAAAGACTTCTGTAACTCTTCTCTTTCAGGTGAAGGTTTTAAATGATCCTCCCTCTCCCAAAAATCAATAAATGATCCTCCCCAAAGGCTCCAGAGGTAGGCGGGGCTAGTTAGTCTTCCTGGTGTCCATGGGCGTCCACTGGAACAGCTCCTCCACTCTGCTAGAGCCTTCCAGGTCTTTCAGCCTAGAAGCTGGGGCCTACCTGGAAAGCCATGGGCATTTTGGCTCTGGCTTAAGTGGGAGACTTTGGAGCCCAGGTTGGGATAGACCAACTCTAGTCATTTCCTTCCACGATGGAAATCTTCCAAGGCTCCCACTGTCTTCTGGAAAATCTCTTTGTCACTCCTGTATGTTCCGAATACTCCAAATGCAGCACAGAGGCACTATGGGCTATACATCTGGCCTTGGCCCTGGCTCTGCTCTCTGCCTGGAATTCCCTTCCTCCTGCTCACGTTCTGGTGAACTATGTATTTCTCAAAGTCAGTACAGATACCACTCCTCTTTGAAGCTTTTTTCTGACTTCCTGGCCCTGGCGTTCTTCCCACTTCTTGTCAATGTCTACATCGCAGAATTTGTGTCTCTTTTTTCCAGATATGTGTACCTTGGTTTGGCACAAATCTCCTGCCTGCTTACCTGCCTGCCTGCCCACCTGCCTGCCTGTGTGTCTGTCTGCCTGCCTACCTGCCTGCCTGCCTATCTGTCTGTCTGAGCCCTGGCTTGCACATGGATAGAGTGGGAAGCGAGAGAGACAGACAGACACACGTTGACCTCACTCCTTGTGGTTGGGAGCTCAGCAGGAGGACCAGACAAGGGGCTGCGAAGTGCTACTGGCCTCTTGGGGCTGAGATATGGTCTTCTAGGACAAGAAGTTTCTTTGGTTTTGAAACTTCTACTTTGTAAAACAGCTTCTTTGTAAGGCTCGCTTTCTGTCCCTGATCACTACCTTTTTAGTAACTATTCTTGTTTCACCTACATCAAACATTACTATAGTTTTTATAAAAAAGTGCCAGACCACCAGCTGTGAGACTCAAAATCTTGCCATCATTCGGGTTTTCTACACTCTCTGAACCTAAAGCAAGATGTGGACAAATCTCTCAGCCCCGTTACTGTTTAAGGCCAAATTTCCTAAGTGGGGGCAGCCATTCTCTGAGAGACAGTACTGTCCCAGCAGCATTCTCAGAGACGGCACAGCAGTGCGGGGGTCTTCTCAGAGGACAAGGCATGACTGCTGTGTATGCAACAATTGTGAATGGAAAAAAAGTTGGGTTTTGGTTAAGATTGCATCTATCATTTTTTCCTTTTTTTTTTGTGGAACTGGGGATTGTGCTTATCAGGCAAGTGCTTCTTCTACTGAGCTATCTCCCCAGCTCCCATTTTTTTCCATTTTAAAAATTTTATTTATTATAATACAAACAGAAGTAGGATAGCGCAATGACCTCCTGTTTTATCCATTGCCTGATTTTAAAAATAATCAATACCTTGGCAATCTTACTGCCTACGCATCTCCCCATCCCTACACTATTTTTAAAAAATTTTATTTGTTACAGGGTCTCACTACACAGTTCAGATTCATAGTGATCCTCCTGTCTCAGCCTTCCCAGTGCTGGGAATACAGGCATGTGCCACCACACCTGCTTTTGGGGATAGCATGGCATGCACAGGGTTCTGGGACCAACACGGCATGCAATGCCAGGGATTGAACCCTAGTCCTTGTGCTTGATAGGCAGGCGTTTATGCTGCTGAGCTATATCCCCAGCCAGCATCCTACACTGTTTTGAAGGAAACATGCATCCAAATCCAACACCAATAAGGCCCCAGGACAAGTGCCAAAGCTTGACCTGCAAGGAAGACGCACCATGTAGGAGTGTCCCCTTGGCATCCCATGCCCAGGTTGCAGCCTGCAGGCAACTCTCACGGATGGAGATGAACACATATCCCCAGCTCTAGAATTGTGCAAACTGAGTCAGATGCCATCACTATGAAATGCCTGTTCATTGACTTTATTTTTATTTATTTATTTATTTATTTATTTATTTATTTTTTGCAGGACCAGGGTTTGAACTCACAACCTTGCATTTGCCACACAGGCACTTGTGCCACAGAGCTATCTCCCCAGTCCCTTGTCATTGACTTTAAAGAGGCTCCTGCCAGGCTGAATCCAGGACAGCGTCATGATGTTCCTGCGTCCTTTCCAGACAACAGGATGTGACCCTAAAAGCAGAGACAGGAAATGGGCTTTACCTCTAAAGTCAGCCTTGCGCCACCCACCCCCACTCAGGGTGCTTGCTCTGAAGCCCTGAAGCAGCTTCCTGCTGTTTCTTCGGCACAGTCGCTGAGTCACTGCCTCACACAGGGAGACAGGTGCTTTGTGGCAGTTGACTCACCGGCATGAAGATGCTTCTGAATCCACAAGCAGCTGCTGGGCCCTAGCACGAGTGGCTGTGCGACAGCAGCATGTGGCCTGGCCTCTCAGCCGCCGCTGCACCCCTATCCAGGAAGAGCTAGACAGGACCACGAGACACCAGATGGCACTGCAGTGCTAGATTCCCACTGCCCCAAACAGTATCACCTTCACAAGGGACAGCCACTGCTCACCCTGCCGTCCTCTGGCCAGGAGCAGCCCCAGGAGCGCTCCTGACAACCTGTGCAGGGATGCTATTGTTTAGCCTGCGTGCAGTTGTGAAAACGGAGGCCCTAAGGGAAAAGGAGCACCTCGCACTGCGTGATGCGCTGGAGCGGAGCCCACGCCTGGTTGCAAGCTGGACTGACTTTCTCGCCCTGCCGAGAGCCCCCTGCTCTGATGTTCGGAGTCAAGAATTTCCACCTCTGCCTCTGTCCATGAGCCCTTAGAGCACCGAGGGACCCCACTTATCTCTTTTAAGTGTTACATGTACCCCTGATCCTGCACTCTCTCCCTCTTCCCTGGACCTCAGAGGCCCAGTTCTTCCCCAGATGTAACTGTGATGTCCCCTGGTACCCCGCCCCCATGATGGTTACACAAATACCAGCCGCACACACACACACACACACACACTCACACACACACAATAAAACATACATAGTATTGGGGTTCAGCAGTCTAATCACCAGCCTAGGCAAGCACAAGGATCTGGGTTTGATCCTCAGTACCATGTGCTGGGCCAGCTCCGCCCCAGGTGTGCTAAGCTGGCCACGGAGACCTGGTGTGGTGGCACACACCTGTAATCCCAGTGCTGGGG
>PVKN010029454.1:0-12994 GCA_004027915.1 Capromys pilorides
GCATCTCCAGGCTTCTGGCTCAAACAACGGATCACACTCTGCAGGGCTCAGGCCCTGAACTGTACCTTTGCCTTCTTACTGCGTATGGAAGGAAGTTGTCCAGAGGTATAGAGCAAAAAGTCGCCATTCACCCAAGAATTCACTTGCTATAATAGTAAGTACCTGAAGAGTTCCCTCTTGCCCTTCTACAGTTTTTATTCAAAAATTTATTATCCATGAAATGAGAACATTATGTGTTTTCTTTGCAAATTCTCCTCCAGAAGGCAGAGACCACCAAATGCAACGCTTTACCTTCCCAATGTGTTTCCACCTACTGAGATCAAGGTTCTCAAGCACATTGCTTTGGGTTATAATGACCATTCAGAGCTTAGGTAAAAATTAACGAAGCAAACATTTTAGTTCAATGTAAGGAACAACTTTTAAAAGAGGAAATGAGCTCTCTCAGGACAAATGCCCTTCACTTATAAGCAGACACCTCAAATACTCCCTTTCCATCCAAGTCCAGGTTCCTCCAGCTGAGTGTGTCCTTTATCCTGGCTGCCCCAGCCCCTTGTGCATTCCTTTTTTGTATAACTACCTCCTCTTCTTCCAACTAATTACAGAAAATTATGAATGCCTAGTAATTATTGTGGCCTGGCAAATGAAAGCACACAGATACTGAATATGCAAGTAAATACATGAATTGAATGAATGACACAATTTACAGGGTGAATGATAACATAACTGTGATGAAAGAAAATTCCAGTGGCAGTTCAGTGGTGGCCCTGAGAACTTTCAACTTCTATGTGAAGATTATTTTCATGGAAGTTGACACCCTTCTGAGATATGACGATACTCTAATTCTCAATCTTCAACCCTCAACCCTGGATATCCTGAGCTAGCATCTCAGGGAGCTTTCCTGACCATTCAGAGCCTGGCCTGTGTCTATCAACCTTGCAACGCTTTCACTGATGTAAATGATTTTCACTTCCAGTTTGGATTTGGTCTCAAGGAAGATGCTTATCTTGTGAGAAGATGTCAGGATGCTGTTTCGTTCCTCTTTGCTCACTACTTTCCAGTGAAGAATTCAACACACACACACACACACACACACACACACACACACTCATTTGCAATGCTTTAAATCTCAACTTCCATCCCCCAAAAATATTCATGTGTTATAAATTTGGTCTCTGGCTGATGATACTACAGTAGGTGGTGAAAACTGTAGAAAGTTGATGTAGTTGGAAGAAATAGGTTATTGGGGAGTGACCCTGATCAGTGTACCTTGTCTTTGTCCCTTCATCAGTCTCTTATTTGCCTCTTGTATGCTATGAGTGTGAAGCAGTTTCCCCCATTCTGTAGCTGTCCATGAGCCCCCAGGAATAATGGAGCCAAGTGACTACAGACCAAAATTTCTGAAACTGTGAGCCAAAATAAACATATCCTCCTTTAAGTTAACTTTATTGGGTATTTTGTCCTAGCAGTAGAAAGGTGACCAACCACACCCCGAAGGCTACTCTCATTATAGGAGCCCAAGAGAGAGCCCCAGATCTCTTCTAAGAAAATAGTTGAAAAAAACCTTATGTTCTAATCTCCCATTGCTACCACAAGATGGATGTTGGGTTGAGAATGCTTAATTAGTAGTCAGATATCTTCTATCAAGTCAGCATATTCCTCTATAAATGTTCTTTTGCATGTTTCATCGGAAAATCCAACAGAAGTGGCATTTTTTGACTTGGCCAGATATATTAATTTCCTGTGTCTGCTATAAATAATTGACCATGAACAGGTGGTCTAAAACAACAGTAATATGTTTTCTTACAGTTTTAGAGGTGAAAAATCTGAAATTCAGATGTTAGCTGGGCCATGCTCCCTCTGAAACCTCTTGAGGAAGATCTGTTTCCTTGTTTCCGACCTCCTGGTAGCTTCAGACACTCATTGGCTTGTGGCCACATCACTCCAAGCTCTCTCTTCTGTGGTCACAGCACCTCTTCACCTTCTATCTAAAATCTCTTCTTGCCTCTCTATTATAAGGATGCACTGGGTTGAGTTTAGGGCCCACCAAAATCATCCACGACACACCCCTCCCTCTAAGATTTTTAATTAACTTTTTACCATTGATGAAGATATTTACTCTTTTGATCTCTAAGGCAAATATTCACAGGTATCAGGTACTAGGGTATAGTCATACCTTTTTGGGGATTGTCATTCCTCCAACCACACTAGGCAAATCTCTTTATGTCCTATCACAAAAGATTCCATGTTATGCTAAAGGCCTCCTGATGCTAATGGAAACAGATAGAGAAGTCCAAGCCCATGAATATCTAGCAACTTGTCCAAGATTATGCGATGCTAGAGCCAGAATAAGAGGCCAATTTCAAGCATCCAGGGAAGAAGCTTGAGTTTAATATCATACAATAATTTCAGGAGAAATAGTATTTTATGTGCATTTAGTTATTAAAAATTAATCCCTGCACTGTTTCTATGTGGGTGACCAGAGACCTTAAGAAAGGGAAGCCACTTGAGACAAAACAAGGCTGAGGCATTTCATCTGTTACTGTTCCTTCAGCATCAGTGAGGAATAAAAGAAAATGTCCAGGGATTCCACTCTGTGGTTGTTTATGCACGGAATTTTTAGGGGAAAAAAATCATCCATTGTAGCAGAGTGTATTGTCTTCATGAAGGACTCTAGAAATAAATGAGCATAAGTTTGAATTATAGGAAAGTGAGTCACACCCTCTGCCAGTGGAGAAAAATATCCATCACACAGTACATAGGTTGCTACAGATTCAAATGTAGAATGTGTATCATGTACCACACATTGTTGATTGGCAATGACATTATCATCATCCTTAGATTGTTGTGGGTGGGGACAGTTTACTAATTTAGTGCAGCTTGCTTAAAAAGAGTGTTGAGAAACATAAGGCCGAGTTTGGAAAATACTTAGAAATCTATTTCAATTTTCTAATTTTTATCAAATATAAAAATTTGCCTATTTGTAAAACTGAAATTATTCTCAAACTTCACAAGTCTTAAGGACTCCTGGGTCATATTTGTTCTTCAGGGAAAAAGTGCAATAAGCTTATTTGTTTCAACAAAACTTCATTGAAAGCACTTAGCATGTGTGTAGAATTACCCTGGGATTTTCAAGTACCAATTTTACAATTGTACTGAGGGCAAGGATGTGTTTGACCAAATAAGTGAGTATGTTAAATGTACCGGGATGCTCCATTTAAGGATAGAATGACTTCTGCGAGACCATGGAGCACATAACTTCCGTGGAAGTCATTGTTTCTGTTTTTGCCATGAGAGGATAAGGCACAAGTTATTTTCCATACTTAATAAAAATTGCTGCAGGATCAAATCAGAACCTTAAAGATTGCTGCATAACTTAACATAGTAAAAATTAAATATAGTAAGATTTTTAAAATGAGGTAAGAAAATCAAAAGCAAGCAAAATGAGAAAGAAATAAGTGTACTCATAGCATAGCAGGGAATACAAAACAGCAAACTCCACAGCTAATGTCTGTGGTAGTGCCAGGGACAGAACCCATGGCCTCACCTGGGCTAGGCAAGCACTCTACTACTGAGCAACACTAATGGCCTAAGAGGGCAGCTTTGAAATTAGACATAGCTGGGAACTAAAACCTATTCTATCACACAATGGTCAAAGTGGAGGTAAGCTGTTTCTGCCTAAGCCCCAATTTCCTCAACAGTGAATAGGGATTAGTGTGGTGACTCTATAGGGTAGCTTTGAAGATTAAAGTAGTGCTAAGAATCAGACCAAGTATCTGATATGCAGTTAGTGCTTAATGCATGTGTCTGTTTACGAAAATAAAATTAGTATCAGAATAATATCCCCAATATTCACTTCTAAATATGGAAAGGGTCCTATCCTTGTCCTTCATGCTATAAGTGGCTTTATTTATATTGGGCAATGCACGCTGTTGACAGTTGGAGGGCTCTTTTCACTGCTCTTTGGTTTCACTCGTATATTCATTTTGTACACAGATGAGAGACAGACAGAGACAGAGACAGACAGAGACAGAGACAGAGATGAGACAGAGACAGAGAGAGAGAGAGAGAGATCTGCTCACTGTGCACAGACCACAGTGGCTTTCCCACTAGCTCTTTGCATTCCAGTCTAACTCATCTTAACATTAATCTTAAAACTGAAGAAAGCTCTCTCCTCTGATATCTTTCTATCTTACACCCCAAAAGAAAGCAGCTTGAATTGTTCTCTATAAACTCTGGCAAAAAAAATTCACAAATTATCTTAGAGGAAAATATGTTCTTTTCTTTTCATTGTTTGAGTTTTATGAAGGACAACCCAAATGTTTAATACAGTAGTGTAAGCTATCTTTTCCTGGTAGAACTACAAGTACATTTTAAAGTATGAGCAAATTCACATTTTCCCGTGGTTCTTGGGCAGAAATAGAATGAACAAATTTCTTTCTGATTCATTCTTTGCTATAGTCATTTTCATAAAAACTTACATTAATATTACTCACAAGGAAATACCCACTTAACCTACAGTAACACTCCATTAATTTCCTTTTTATAATTGGTACTAATAAAAATTAGTACCTTGATTGTATTAAGAGGCAGAGATAAAGAAAGGAGTGCACTCAGGTAGTGATGTAATGGGAATTATTTTTTAAGGGACGTTGGGGTCTTTATCCTGTATAGGAAAGAAGAATTATGGGCTGTGTTCCTTCTACCCTTGGAGGCTGATGGATTGGCCAATTGTACAGGAAAATACTTTTATAGGATCTCTTTAGTGGTTGCAGGTAGACGGTAAGGGCCTGCTGGAAAGTCAGTTGCTCCAGTCTGGGAATAGATGGGAAGGAGTAGTGCTTGTTTCCAGAGACAGACCAGCCTTGGGAACCCAGCACCCTGCCGAGCAGATCTTAAGCAGGAGCAAGACCAGTGAGTGATTCCTAGGGCTGATTGTTACTTAATTTTAGGTCATTTCTTATTCAGTGGGTTGTCTTTTCCTTGTGCTGCTTTGGAAAATGCGGAGGATGTAGGAATCACATGTAATGCCCAGACAGGAAAGACAGTGAGCAAAGGGAGTAAGATGGGAATGAATCAAAGGGAACAGAAATGTAGAAGGGAAATCCACTACACTGTGGTTGTACTAATATGTTCAATAAATGTTTGTTGAGTGAATGCCTATGGTAGTGAGTGGATGCATGGAAACATTAGGGTAGGAAAGCTGAACTTCTAAGAGCTTGCTGTATGGGGGCATGTTGAGTCATTTTGGTTGGATGTAAATGAAAAGAATGCTCTTAGAAGCTTGTAGAACTTGGGGACAAGCAGGCACAATTTGTTAAGATGCAGATACTGGTAAATATCTAATAAGAAGTTTAAGAGACTTTCAGGTTGAGGCTAAAGAGGATGAGAAATCAAGGATGTACGCATCTGAGGACTATGCTTTGTCTTTCTGTGTTTCCCTAATGTATTTCTGGAAGAGAGATGTGGGAAAGTTTTCTTACATATTTCTTTAAAATCTTGACTACATTTGAAATAGAGAGGCCTGCTTCTATGGGTGAACACAAATATTTAATGATATATATGATTCCTCTAGGCAAAAGGTGTCATGACCCTAAAAAAGCTATCGTATGACACTTAGGGTGGAGTAGACAGGAGTCATTAAATCCTGAGGCTGTGAGAATTAGACCAGTCATCTGTTTCAGCTCACAAGGGGCAGATGATGGGTCCACTAATCCATCCAAGGGGGAGAACATGGAAAAAAGAGCCAACTTGACAATGCTGTGACATGCTGATGATGACAGAATGCACAAAGCTATCATTTTGTTCTCTGTCTCAGAACTGTGGCCATCCTCAAGCCAGCAGCTCAAGAAAGTAACAGCATCACATTCTTTGATGTGAGGATCATGATCTTACTATAATAACATACATTACATGGCCCACCAAATTCCCTCAAAAGAAGACAAATCGTGGAGTCAAATAAGTTTAATGGTAGCAGTATTGTTACTTTCTTAGATTTCATCAATATAGTTGCCTTGTTTTTACTTGAAATGGTTCCACTGTTTGGAATAAGCCCCACCAAAGAAAAGTCCAGAAGGAGTAAAAAAAGACTTCCTTCAGCCATGTGGCTTTCAGCAGAGGCCATTGTGGACAGCAGAGGACATTTGGTAATATCTGAGACATTTTTTATTGTCATGCTTGAAAGGATACAACTGATCTATAGAGAACAGAGGCCAGAGTTACTGCTAAGCATCACAATGAATGGCACAGCCTCCTACAGCAAGAATGATCCCACTTACAATGTCAGCAGTACAAAAGTGGAGGAATCTTGCTGCGCACTAAAAGTTTGAAGCGTTTCCATCCATCTATCCATCCATCCATCCATCCATGCATCCATCCATCTACCCATCCTTCTGTCCATCCAACTAATATCTACTGAACTTGCAATTTTCCAGATAGGTTAGAAGTTCCCTCACTCTTACTGTAATCCCTGTAGATGCACATGGCTTTAAATTGCTGATTATTGCTTTTCCCACCATGACATTGTCCAGAAGATATCCATCTTCTTCTATAATCGCAAGTCACCAAACCTTGGCATTGTAACTTTCCTAGAATTTTCCTTTTTTGTGTTTTATAACAGCATGAAGTCACATTTCCTCCAGGCTATTGGAACAGATTAACTGAGCCTGAAATCTACTGAGACAAAAGAAATTAGTAAAGGGGGAGAGCTAATGGCCACAGCTATTCACAGGGCAGCACCCCCACAGGTCCAGCAGGTCCTGTGATAGCCCCACAAGCCTAGTTAGTGAGGCACACCTCCCTGGGGAGGTGCAGGAAGGCCGGTTCTTCTAAAGGCCCCACCAGGCCAAATTTCCTGGAGAAAAATCCACTATCCATAAAACACATTTTGAGTAACACCAAAGTGCACAGTGACCCTTAGCTTTCTTCTTCGGAACAAATTGTTTAAAGACCAAGATGTGTTGGGAAGATACCGGGCACTGGAGAATTAGCAGCAGGTGCTATTTATAGAGCCACTACGCTCTACAGAGTTCCCTCTGCCCAGGGAAAGCCATTAATCTTCTCTAGCAAGAGAAAAAGAAGTAATAAACTTAATAATGATTTAGAGCAAAGGAGGGAGAGAAAGGACTGAGGCTAATACTAAGGTGGATCTAAGCCAAGAGATTAGTTTCTCCCTGTGGAAAACAACACACACAGATGCACTGGGACACACGCACACGCACACACACACACACACACACACACACACACACTCAGTAAAGCAAGCCCTGTTGCCTCCTGCCTCCCTACATCCACTGCTGCTGTTCAGTTTCTTAAAGCAGTTAAGTGGCTTTTCCTTTGCTTCAACTGATAGACATATGTCTCTACATAGCACATGGCTGCAAAGAATACTCTCTTGATATGCCACACTTACTTAAAACAGAAAAGCAAAGGCTGCTGAGCCTGATTAAACCTACAACACTGGTGCTCACTGCTGCCTAATAGAAGTAAATTAATTCCTAGCTGATTCCCTTTATCAATAAAAAATGTCAGGGATGTATTTTACAACACACAACCCAGTAGGCAAGCTTAGGAGGTCATGAAAAACTAGTGAAAAACTCTTTCATTTTCATGTATAAACTGAGTCTGTCAGGTGTATCAGCATTAAAATTGCTTTTTAATCAAATTTCTCTTTTTCTTAAAGTTCTCAGAGGCTGAAAACACAAATTATGAAGAAGAAACTACACAAAAGATAACTCCTTTATTTTCCTCCAGAAAAGATGCATGAAAATCAGAGTGCTGCCAAAGGAAGTGACTGTCCCCATTTGAGTCTTTATAGTTCTCAGGGAGTGCCAGTTAGTGGGAAGTATTTTCACTGCAAACAATTCTGCCTTTTAAATGGTAAGTATCCTTTATTCTTGGACACCAACCAGAGACAATGGAAAGAAAGAGAGACCTGGGCATCCAGGCAGAAAACAGGCCTTGTAACGGAGCCAAAATGAATTTAGAATTCTTGTGCAATACAATGTTGAGGCAGGAGTGTTGAGTAGAAATGTGTAATGAACTCCAAGTGGCTGCCTTTCAGATCTCGAGAGCCGAAACTGACTTGGCGCCGCCGGAGACCGCTGCTTCCCCTGCTCAAGCATTCAAGTGACTCTGGCACCTGGGAATATCAATGAGAGAGGCACAAAGACCACCACTTCAGCCTGGTGTTCACGACGGACACAGGCCAAGTGTGCAAGGGTCACAGACCCCAAAGCCACTTAGAGTAACAATTTTTGAAATTTGATATACACTACTGGTAAATGTAGGGAAAAAAACAGGATAAGTGATAATTGGGTAAGATCATGTCCCTTTGGGATCACTCTTAGTTTGCAAGAATATTAGGTCTTTCACATTAATACTACATATGAAAGAGAATAGCTTATTACAGGACTTCAGTAAGTGAATTTTTATGAGATGTGATTGTTAGTTATACGCAAAACATCATATAACCTATTCGTGTTAGCAACACCTATTAATTATCACAATTACTGTGCATCATGGCCAACCTGTAAAGCAGATATGGCAAGTATTCTTAGTCCCACTAAATAGGAAAACTGTTACACTCCATGTAAATAGGATGGTAACAGAACCCAGGTCTCCTGAATTCTATTTTATTATCATTGACCACAGTGCATTTAGCATGGAACACAAAGTCTCTGAACACAATGACTCTGAAGTCTCTAAATGTAAGTCATGGTGCCACTGAATCAACTGGTGGGAACACAACACTCATGGTACACAGACAATAACAACTGCAGGCTGCACTGATGAAAAGAACAGTGAGTCCTGCTCCGTTTCATAGCTGTAGACCAGATGTCTCTCTTCTTTGAGTTACTTCCTAAGTATATAGCTGAGATTAAGAGCATTTAGTTGTAGGCAAAAGGATATGTAGGCATGCAGAGATTTCTTATTGCAAACAGAGAAAAAGACCAAGATAATTTTGAATTATTGATAGGTTAGTGATATAATTTTGTAATAGATATTACATTATCATAAGGATAAGCCTAATTCTGAACTTTTCTATTCCCGTGAGAGAAAACCATGCCAAGAGAGCCGTCACCACCTGTTACCACCCAGACTTCTGTGCTTAACACATTCATCAACCTACAGTTACTCTGGTTTTTCACAGTACCACATCCAAGGCATGTCTTCTATTTGTGACAGTTGAGAACTTTCTCCACGTAAGAGCTTCAACAGCTACTAAGAGGGCCAGCCAGATAGCTCAGCAGATTAAACAGCCTGCTTAGGCAGAAGTAGAAACCAGATTCAATCCCCAAGTGCTGTGCCAGCCCCACCCCCAGTGCAAGCTGAGATGGCAGTTGAGACTGAGCGTGGTGGCGCACACCTGTAATTCTAGCACTTGGGAGGCTGAAAACAGGAGGATCACTATGAGATCGATCTATGTAGTGAGACCATGAAGACCCTGTACTAACTACATTAAAAAAAAAAAAAAAAACAGTTACTGACACCCACAATCTAACTCCACGGTTGACATTGTGGTGAGATTCCATCTATGTGTAGCCTTTGTATTCCATTTACCTTTGACAGTTTCTTTCTTGTCCATGTAATGACCTCTACTTTATATTTCTTCTTTTTGAAAATGTATTTCATACCCTGCTGAGGAAAATAGAGACTAAAGATGGGAAAGAAGCATTCCCATTTTACTTCTTCTAATACAAGAGGATCTTTTTCTGAACAGACATTTAAATACCATTAGTAACCAATCACGCCCAACTTCCATCATGAGGGTCCAGGTCTGTCAGAGCAGTATGTATTTTTACTTATTCAGTTCTATAAGAAGCAGGGTTCTGTCAGAAGGAGAGAGGGGAAGTAGACAGGTTCGAGATGGTACTGTTTTCTGGAGGCAAGAATTGCATGGGACTGTAGAATAACTGTGTTCTAGAAGGAAATCCCAATGACAGTCAAAATAGCAACATAACGTAGGAAACTCTGGCAATGTATTTTTAAAAATGTCCCATCTCTTTCTGGATCACAGAACTAGTTTAGTGATCTGCGACCACATTTGCTTTTATTATTTTTTTTTTGATATGAAACTTTGTGACCCTATCAAAGGAATAATGCTTGGCACCAAAATTGTATCATTTACTTTTAAAGATTTTATTATTAATTATAGAAAAAATGTAGTTTCAATGAACTGATACACTAGTAGTTATTTCAGTAGATACAGGAGGCTGTCACCAGGCTATATATGAAAATGTTAGTGTTAAAACACAATAAAGACCCCACTTAGAGGAAATGAACCCAAAGAAGACAGGCTAAGCAGCTGAGTTCCATAGTAAAAGAATAGCTGAAACCAGTGACATTTAATTCTCTCTGCATTCGATCTCACAGATTGGGCCATTTCCATGTACATACATATCATGCTGTTTTTGGAAACAGCAAAATGACATGCGGCCATTCTATATTATACTTAAGATGTGTTCCCCAGACAGATGTTTTTAAAAAAAGATGTTGCTAATACTACAAAAAAGTTCTTTGTTAAAGGTACCCCCACCCCTTTGTTTTTTCAAACTGGAATTGAACTCAAGACTTTGTGCTTCCTAGGCAGTTGCTATCCCTGGTCAAATACCCAGGTTTTCTTTCTTTCTCTCTCTCTCTCTCTCTCTCTCTCTCTCTCTCTCTCTCTCTCTTTCTTTCTTCTTTCTTTCTTCGGCAAGGGGCAGAAGATACACTACACGTGGTTGTGAATATTCGCTTCTGGGCCAGCCAGAGTTTCCCATGACATTCAGCAGCTTTCATATAAAGGTACAGTTATTGTCAATATGTACATATGTACATGTCACCGGCTGGTTGATCCATCTGCCCATGTAGGCTGAGATTGCATCAAGGAAGCAGAGTCCTCCACATGCCATGGCTGCAGAGCAAATAAGAAACTGCTTGTTGCAAGGTAGTGGCCCAGGTTGTTCCACTTGCCATCCTGGCCTGTGGAGCTGAGTGGAAGAACCGGCCCAGCCACATAGCTCGACAATACTAGCATGCTTTACTGCTGTCCCACCCAGTGGGGTAGATGTCTATTTGGGAGATTGATTAGTCAGATTTCAAGTGGATCAAAATTACAAAGTTAAAAAACAGAATTTGAAATCTTATGTTTTATGCACGACTGGTCTGTATTTCTATGCTACCCCAATTTCATTCATCTTTGAGGATAGTGGACCCAGGGGCGGGGGGGGGGGGGGAGAGAGAGAGAGAGAGAGAGAGAGAGAGAGAGAGAGAATAAAGAACCATGGGGGACTGAATACCAGACGGCCCTGGGTAAACAGGCCAGACCAGATAGCATTGAGCCAGTCATGGCGAGGGCACAGACTTTCTGGCAGGCTTAAAGCCCGCAGTACTACTAACCAAGGCAGTGATGAGCTCCTAACTCCATGTTTGAGAAGCTCTCTCTGAGTCACGGATGGTGATTTATGCCTGAAGTTCCAGCACTCTGGGAGGCTGGGGCAAAAAGACTTCTAATTGCAGTCCAACCTAGGTAACTTAGTGACTTTATGGGATCAAAATAAAAAGGGCTAGATAGATGTAACTCTATCCAAAGGCTGTGAGTTCAATTCCAAGTATTGCGAACAAACTTATTTGTCAGCTGAACACATCAAAATTCCCATGCAATATCCCCAGGGGGAACTCTTCAGATGTCTAACTTGACAGCAGTCTTGGCTCCTGCCTTGTACTCACCAATACACAACTCGTGACAGCAGCACTGCTGTTCTTTCCAAGTCTCTGTGAGTGGGAAGAGTGACAGCCTTCACACAGCGGCTCTTTGGGGACTGTTCTGAATTTCACAACAAACCAAATAATCACCCAGACCCAGCACCAACTGATCCTAAAGCACAGTG
This sequence comes from Capromys pilorides, assembly GCA_004027915.1. Classification (NCBI taxonomy): domain Eukaryota; kingdom Metazoa; phylum Chordata; class Mammalia; order Rodentia; family Capromyidae; genus Capromys; species Capromys pilorides. The sequence continues at coordinate 11,871 of PVKN010029454.1, forward strand.
TCTCACAGTCTCACCTGGGGCTCTCCATGCAGCTGTTCCTGGGACCCACGTGTGGTTGCTGAGGCCTCTGACTCACATGCTCTGAGAGCAGCATCCTTTCACCAGAACATGGTAGAAAAATTTGGGCAACTGTTCCATTTCCAAGCAGCTTTTACAGACAGGAGTAACTTTTGAAAATCACTTTGCTTGAGTTTATCTCTAGCCAATAAAGATTCTTCCATGACCTCGGTGGTAGAGACATAATTACAATAGTTCTGCACACTGATGGATCATCCTGAACAATGTTATGTTCCTTGCACAGTACACTTAAAGTCTCTTAGCTTCCACACTGACGGTAATCAAAGCACTTTTTAGAATAGAAAGATGTTTGTCTCACAATTGTTTTCTACTGGGACATGCTTGATGCTTCTCTGTTTTGTTTACTTTGTATGTGTTTGCACCAGAAACTAGAGTTAATGTCAGCACTTCCACAACTTAGCCTGTGAGGGATTCCTGGCAAATCTACATCCTGTAAAGAGCATCAAGTGTATTTAATCTGCCTTTGAGAGATATAGGGACTGAGGAGAAAGCTCCACAGTCTGAGTGCCTACCTGGCAAGTGCAAGGACCCAGGTTCAATCCCCAGTACCACATGCCATGCCAGTCCCAGACCCTGGGATCCTAGGCACACCCTGCCAGCCACCAAAGCCGGGCATGATGGTGCAAGCCTGTAATTCCAGTGCTAAAGAGGCTGAGACATGAGGATAACTATGAGTCCAAGCTGTGTAGCAAGACCCTGTATAAAATAAATAAATAAAATATTTTTCTAAAAAGAGATAGTTTTCTTCCAATTGTTTTCTTAAGAAGTTTAACACTTCTATAACTTTCAAGGGATGTAGAAAACAGTAAGGACATTCTGGCAAACATTATCATTCCTGTCACCTGATTAAGGAACTGAAGACCTTTTTGTTAAAGACATCAGAGCCTGCCAAAGCTGGGGCGAGCTCATGTGAAAATTCCTTAACTCACTTATTAAAAACCAGTTAAGGCAAGACTGTCCTCACAGGGATGAGACCAGGGCCTGGCATCGCATCAACCGACTCAAGGATTCAGTCAGCTTGTAAGAATTTCAGTGCAAGCGTTTTG